>RJWH01000808.1:372380-565657 GCA_004363575.1 Solenodon paradoxus | reverse complement strand
CATTATCTGAAAAAAAAAAAAAAGAAATCCTGGACATATGTTCAGAATTCAGGGAAGTTTTAGAGAGAAAAATCATCAGAGAAGGAGGGTAGGGAATCTGAGTAGTCAGAATAGTCAGAGACCTGAGCAGACCTGGAAATATCTGGGGCAAGCAGATCTCAGGCAGAAGAAACAATTGCAAAGGACCAGGAAAGAACAAAAAGTCAGCATGGTGGAATAACCTGAGGGAAAAGGAGACAGTATCAAATGGGGAGAGGAAACAGAGTCTATAGGGTTTTATCAGCATTAGTAAGGATTTTGTCTTATACTCTGAATGAAAGGGAAAGTCACTACAAGTTTTCAAAGAAAAGTTACCTGATATGATCATGTTTTAAAGCATCACTGTGTCTGCTGTGTGGAGAAATATTATATAATAGTATAGAGGAAGCAATGGAGTCCATTAGGAAATTTTTACAGTCATTCAGACAGGAGGTGATGGTGACTGGGAACAAAAACTCTTAAGTTATCTCCTGATAAGGGATCTGGTAATTGGAGGAAAGGAGAGAAGGAAGGCTTTTCAATCTGGGCTTTTTTAATGTGAACTAAATAAATACTTTGTATATGCAAAACAAAAAGTTTGTATTCATTCTGTATGTACTCCATTTCTCTAGTTTGCTTCAGCTTCTTATTTTCAAAGCAAAAAGCACACCTATCATAACAGTTAACTGAGGTTTTACACTTTGTACAGTAAGATTAACTTTAGGGTACTAAATGGGTTTTTGTCATGTGCTCCAACATATAAAAAAATAAGCGTTTGACCTGAAAATAATTTTGATTGTTTCACTCTAGTAAACTGATAATTAAAAATACATATGAATAACTGAATCTTTATAACCGATAATATTCTACCCTAAAGTATATTCTTTTCTCTTGTCTATATTAACTAGAGATTCATATAACACAATAATTTTTTCAAGCATATAAACTATTCCATGAATATTGTTAACATATTAATATTTTATAATCAAAATAAACTTACACATGAATTTCTACCTATACAGCTATTTCAAATTGTCATTTGAGATAAGCAGTGCCATTATTCAAAATTTTCATTTAGCATAAGCATAGAAATATTGGAGATTAAAAAAATTTAAACCTTAAGACTATATTCATTTTTCACATGTTGTTTTTACATGTTGCTATCTTCATTACCTAAATTAACTCTCACCAATGAGATCTGAAGACTGTTACTGATTTTTGCAAATATTCCTTAAGTGTGGTAAATATAACTACTAACTTGGATAGACTATATACAGATATAAAGTATTATAATCCAAACAAACCGAAATATAAGTTACTAAGATTTGTAGTAATTTTAACTTGAAAGATTATTATCAATTGTTTAAAAAGATTCATAGTTATAACATGCACTTCAATCTGCAATGAAGAATCCACAATTACTTAAGACCTCAAGTTAGCAGACCAATTATCCTATAATGAATGGCAAGTGAGATCAATTGCAAATGTGTGTCACAGGATCAGGTACCATTTTAATAAAGATGCTTTAAAAAAAACTTGAAATATGCCAAGTAAAATAAGTCAGAAGGAGAAAGACAAACACTGGACAATCTCACCCATAAGCAGACTATAAAGAAATAAAGCAAATCAGCAGACAAAACAAAAGCCAACTCTTAGACATTGACAACAGAACTGAACCAGTGGGGAAGGGGGTGGGGGGCAGGAGCAAGTCGTGGTGGGCTCCAATGGACCGTGGTAGTGGGTGTGATATGCTGTTACGTATTTGGTGAATGGTGAATCTATATATACGAACTTACATTATTTTGTAAATCAAAGTTACCTCAATAAATATTTTTTTTTTAAACTTTGAATAGCATTTCATAACCATACTAATACAGCATAATTTTAAGCCAACTGTATACAGGACCTAGAAAATAAGGTCTAAATATCCAAACGGTGCATTAGAAATATAATTCTATAAACACTAACCTATTCAAACACCTGTTTATACTACTCTAAACCAACAGCACTCAAACTTTTTTGGTTTTAGTATATCCCTTCACCTTCTTAAAGATTATGGAGGATCCCAAAGAGTTTTTATCTATATGGGTTTCATCAAACGATTATTAACTTGTTAAAAATTAAAACAGAAAATGGACAGTGGTGGAAAACTATTTGTAATTTTGTAGTGGGCAGGGTGTGTTATAATATATTTGGATAGTGAATCTACACATTCTAAACATATTACTATGTAATTCAAATTTACCTCAATAACAAAAATAGCTCAACAATTTTCCCATATAAAATTAAGATATACATATGTATATATTAATATACACATGAAAAACTGTCTTGTATAATAAACAATATTATGAATAAACATACAAATAAAAAGATATTTACATATAATTTATTTACTTAAAGTTATGATAAACTAATCAAACATTAATATTAGATAACTATGTATACCAATATGTCATGTGGCCTCTGGGTGTGAAAGGGGAAAAGAAAATTCTCAGTAGTATTATGGAAACAATTTTGACCTTGAAAGCTCACTGAAGAAAAAACTGCTTTGAGGACTGCAGACTAAATCTTTTACCTGTAGAAAAAGGTGAATTTGCCTAAAAGGTTAATAAGAAAACACAGTTTTCAGAAGGGAGAACTAACAGTAATCAAGTTAACTCCTAGAATTTTCACAAAACCCCCAGGCCCAATGACTACAGACAAGGGCTGTAACTTCCAACCTGACACACAGTTCAACTCCAGCAATAGCATCACATGGATCCACTCACAGACAAAAGTAATGCTTCTAAAAAGCAAATGGTCATCAGCAATTAGCTAATTGTGGCAATGCTCTTAGTCTTAAAAATCAATTTAATGATTTCCTTATGACTGCTGAATTCATTATAGTTAATTATGTATCAATACTGCCATTAACTTATAAAAGTAATAAACTATGCTTCTGTTCATCTTCTGTGTTTAAAAATATCTTCGATGTGCCAAAAATCCCAAAGAATAGTTAAATAAGTCCAGAGCTAGATATGGCAAAATAACTGAGGTAGACCATTTATACAACACGTGTGTATATGTTCTGTATTTGTATAGCAAATCAATACTAATTTGGCACACATTCACATACATATATGTTAAAAAATCTCCTACTTTCTTTTTCCTTAATTTTTCATATTAATTTCATTTTTTATAAAAGTCTGAATAATATTATATAACAATAAATTGCAACACAAAATTATAACCTTTTAAATAATTTTTAGATGTCCATATAGTAGACATTTTGTTTGTCCACCATCAGTCTCTCCCCTACCCACTAACAGTAACCCAAATAATCCTGGCTAATAAAAATGAGTGGGCTTCAAACCAATTAAAAGCCAACAAAAAGATGAATTTACAACCACAAAAGGCAAACAATTTTAAAACTAGAATGTAAGTGTCTAAAAAGCAGAGATCTCTATTTCTTAACTGGTAAATCCCAGGCACTAGTACAGAGCCTAATACAAACAGGCATGAAATACAGGGTCATAGAATGAATGAACAGATGAAGAAAGGTTAGTAACTATCTTAGCAACACATAAAGCCAAGATTTACCAATGTGAATTATTTTTCCACATTTTATTATTGAGGCAATAATACTCAGGTTTAACAGTTTGGAAAGTGGCTCGATGTGGCTCAAATATAGAAAAATTATTCTTCTCCCCTCTGGGAGAATGTAAAATTGCTTATTTAGAATATAGTTGCCACATAAAATACGTTTCTCCTAATTTTCAACAGCTCTAATAATCAGGAACTAGCCTACAAGATATTTTTTAGGTTAATGATATGTTTCCATCACAGAAATGAACTATTTAAATCAAAACAGAAACAGCATTTACTATTTACTGAAGAATTTGTTAAAGGCAATATTTAAAAATTAATTCACTGAAACCTTAACTACCTAAGATTTTACTCTCAACCTAGTTTTAATCAGTATATTTCTATTTTCTAGTAATTTAAAAATAACTTTTTTCACTTTTGTCCCATTGGAGTATTTTTGTTGCCAGAACTCAAGTCAATTCTGATTAGTCGAAGCCAAAAGATAAAATTATTAATAGGATACTAGGATAATTCACAGAATTCTTTTTAAATACATTTTATTGCAGTAACATTGTTTAACAGTACTGCATAAGTTATATACAAACACAAAAAATGATTTCAGGCTTACTCTTCGTCAAATATATATCACATCATGCCCACCACTGAATTTCTATTAATCCTCCACCATTGTTCAATGGATCACCACTATCAACAAGTAGGCATCTTCTAAAGGGTAGCTGCAATGTGGATTCTGAAACTGTATCAAAAAATATTTGTGCTCTGAACCTACACGAGGAAATGTGAATGAAAGCATCTTAGTATTCGAATGAAATTAATTTTGACTTCTACATTGAAAAGGTCCAAGGACTACATTTTGAGAACCACTGCTCTAAGGCACACTAAAGCAAGGAAAGGAGGGGTAAAGAGGTCATCTGAGAGCACAGTGTGGGAATTTTCAGGTGGTGATGAAAACTTAGAAATTTTTTCTAAGTAAAACAGAAAGGTATTGAGTGGAGAAATGAGTTTATCTAACATTTATTAAGTTCTCGCTTTGTGTATGGGTATAATGGACTACAGGAAGACAAGAGTGAAGCAGGAAGCCCAGCTAGGAGGCAGTCAAAATAAAAATCCAGGAGAGAGATGATGGCAGTTTAGACCACAGAGGACAAGGAATTCAAAGAATTCAAGAAAATTTAAAACATATCTAGAAAGGGCAAGAGGACAAGAGCAACTGGAGATCTCAGACAGGAGTATATGGACTCTGTTTAAAAGCTGTGCAATTGATCTGACCTACCTCCTAAAATTTCTAGTCTATTAATGTCTCAATTTCAAATTATAATGCCTGAAAGAAAGAATCTTATAGACAAAGTGTGGATCACGTAAACCTCTTGGATAAGTCAGTTACAGACAGGCACTCAAGGTCACTGGGCAGATGTGTTCACAGGGTGAACATATGTTATAGATAATTCCATGTAATATGCAACTCTTCTGAGTTGGACATTGGGCAGTGATCATAAGATGTCTATTACAGGTATCATCATACTTAATCACTTATGCTCATTTATTTATTGTTCACTAAAACATCTTTCTTAATTGTCTTGCTGACTTTTCCATCATTAAAGATGATTTATGGGTTTTTCTAGCAAACATTAAAAAGTTTTAATAAATGAGTAAAAAATAGCTAAAACCAATAGCTAAAAGACAACCAAAATCATTTAAGACAGTCAATATGGCATATTTTTACAATTAGGCAAAAGATGAGATCAAACAATGTTCAGAAAAAAAATGAAAAAAATTTTCTTTGGTTAAAATAAATATAATTCAAAATTTTAAATTCGAACAAAATGATAAAAAGTTAAATATATACTTTCTAAATAAAAGTCAATATAATTATGGTTTAGTAACACAATTTATCCTGAAAATTGAAGAATTAATCGAACGACTTGAAATAGTTTAACTTAAATATGTTTTAGGGTCATATCAGTCCCTTAATCTCCTAAATCTGTTTGCCAAAACAATTCCATAACCATTAAATTAGGTTTTGAAATATTCATATTTACCAAAAGGGGTACCCTATAGAAAAAATAAAATAAAGTTATTATTTTATTCTTTCACCATTACCACATTCATATAAATCTAAACATTAAAACAATAATTCTTATTCAATAAAATAGGTCTTCGTGAGACTACATTTAGACTAGATCGATACTTGAGAGCATATTAAATTAAGATTTTAAAAGTTCATGGTTGTTATTTGGAAGTTCAAGGATAAACACAAAGTTAGAGATATAGAATATAGACTATAAGGTGTCCTGGGTCACTAAGACATGTGGTGAGAAAATAAAGAGGGCAGGAACATGTGAATATGAATAATGAAACAAGGTATTTTCTGCTGAGATGTATTAAGTAAGTATAATAGAAAAACTGCAACAGATGTGTTTTAAATAGATTAGTCATTTCTATACTGTTTTATTATACAGGTTATAGATGATGACAGATTATATTGTATAGATATATAGAGACATGATATAGATATAGATGACAGAGACTAACAAGTGACTTTCTTTGATACACAGAACTGATCCATTTTGTTTCTTTGTTTCCCAGTTAATACTAGAAACTCCAGCAAAGATTCAGTCCCAGAAAAGAGTAACAATTCAATCTCCTTCTCACAAGTCTTTTTTATATAATAACTTATCTATCTTTAACTTTATGGCTTTAGAAGTGATAAAGAAAGAAAGCATATTATTGAGACCAAACTGAAGATTTCTATCTTAAATTTAAGAGTTCTGTAGGGATGAAAGATATTAAAGGAGCAATGCTGCACTCAAGATTTTTCCAATTAACTACCTCAAACTGAATTTTTATGATTGGCATTTGCATCCTATCTTTAAAAAGTAAATTTAGAACTTAATCTGGCTTGATATGAAACTCAGATTATATCACCTAAATGTGTGAGTCTGGGCCAAAGTGAAATACTTTAAAAACCAAATCCTTTGAACTAAATAGGTAGTTTCCAAATGGCTGTCCATAGGCCAGTGAGGCTGTGATGGAAGTTTTCATTTGTCTCTAGTAAAATGAGAAAAATAAGAGCAATGGAGCAACTTTTTCATAAAGCTAAAATTATTTAATTTTTATTTCTATCTATAATATTTGTTATTATTTTAACAATTTTATATACATTAAATAACACTATACAATAATTGCATATTATAAACAATTATGAATACTACATTGTCCACATATTTAAAAACCAGAAAAACAACTGTATCAAGTACAGTCAGGAGCAGAAACCACAGCAGGTATTTAAACAAAGAGAATTTAATACAAGAAACTGTCAACTAGAAGTATATAAAAAGAACTCTATCAGAGATAGCAACTGCAGGAAGCAACTAGCCTTAGAGTTAGGAGAGCAGCAGAGAGGTTGTTTAAATGCAGAAGCTCAGAGGAGGGATCCTATGGAGACTCGAATCTCTGAGGAGGCGATGCTGCTGGTCTGATGCTTTTGTTGAGGGCCAGAGCGTTTATGGCCAATAATGTCTTTCCGCCAGTGGTGGAAACTCTGCAAACCAATCTCAGCAAATGCTTTGGTGCAGGTAGGAGTGGACTACATCTGACTGGTAATGTTTTGTTGAGCTGAAGCTCATAGGGACAGAAAGAAGACAAGAAGAAAACTGGAAGCCCGCGTAACAGAGCAAAGTCCTTTCTTCTTGAGTCCCGTGTCTCCTTCTAACATCCCCTAATGGCAGGGTCTAATGGAGAACCGAGTGATAGAACCAGAGCAGAAATAACATTTATAGTTTAAGGTTCGGGCTTACAAAGCAGAATATAGAAGAGCTTCAGAATGTAATAACCTCATAGCTGCCACAAAAGAGGTTGGTCTTCAATTTGTTCATTAAAATTTACTTATTTATAAAATAACAGCAATGTCGGCTATGGAAACTTTATAAGGATTCCAGTACTCATCCTATTTTAATATGATTATTAAAGATAAATATATTTGGAGCACTTTGTTCTCTTCAAAACACTGTCAAATACAGTCAGTCCCATTTAGCTCTCACAAAACAGATGACCTGAAATATTCTGAGATTTCTTTGTTGTTAATTCCACTTCTCAGAAAACAGAGTAACCTACTCTGCTCTACTTTACTCAACTCTTATTCATTCAATCTGATTAATTTAAAATCATATTCTTAACCCATGGCTGATCTTCTGCTTCGTGGAGAATGTGGATATCACCAGGTACAATTTCCATCTCCATTGCATTCAAATGTATCTACATATGCTATTTCTTGTTTCTTATCTCCATTCTCAAAGAAAGGCGATCACCTTAATTTTATCCCTTATTTTTTACTTCAGGACTATTGTTTATATAGGAATAACATCTAAGCAATTTTCAAGTATACAATACAATATAAATTGGGTTGTTAGTGGTGGCCTTAATGTAATACAGACATTGATTTACAATAATGAGCAACTTAAACCTATATGTTATAATGAAATGTGACTTCAATAAAAATGCTTTAATTTTTTTTAAATCATGTAATACAACATTAAATATATTCATCATAGATCTCTAGAACTTCTTCGTCTTCTAACTGGAAGATTGTACCTTCAGCCAACATACCCCCATATGCCACATCCCATAGCCCCTGGAAATCACTATTCTACTGCTTCTATGAGTTCACTTTTTGCAGTATTTGTCTTTCTCTGCCAGACTATGTTACCTAGCATAAAGCCCTCAAGGGCCACCCATGGTTTGCAAATGCCATGTTGTGATATATATAAAATCACATTTTCTTTAACCACCCTTTTGTAAATGGGTACTTAGTTTCCATATGGTGGCTATCGCAAATAGTGTTGCAATAAACATGGGGTCTTAGAGTTCCTAATTTAATTTCCTTTGGCTATAGATCCAGAAGTCAGACCACATAGTAGCTCTATTTTTTCTTTTTTTTTTTTAGGAACGCCCATATTGTTTTCTATAGTAGCTACATCAGTCCACAGTCTCAGCAACAGTGTACAATGGCTCCCTTTCCCCACACATCCTCACAGACACTTCTTCTCTATTGCCTTTTCGATAGACACCCTAACAGGAGTGAGGTAGTTTTTATCTGACTTGCATTTTCCTGATGATTGATGGTGTTAAGCACATTTTAATGTACCCATTGGCCATTTGTAGGTCTTTTTTTGAAAAAATGGTTATTCAGATATTTTGCCATTTTCATTGATTTCTTTTTTTTTTTTAGTTGGGTTTTTTTAATTTGTGTTTAGTTTTGTTTTTGCTATTGAATTGTATAAGTTCCCTTCTATTTTAGGTATTAACCCCTTTTGGATATTTGGTTAGCAAACATTTTTCCCATTTCATAGGATAACTTTTAATTTTGTTGATGGTTTCCTTTGCTGTGTAGAAGTTTTTAAGATTAATATAGTCCCACTTGTTTATTGTTTTATTTTGCTACCTTTTCTCTTGATGTCAAATTAAAAAAAAAAAAAAAATCATTGCCAAGACATATATCAAGGAGCTTACTTCTTACAGTTTCTTCTAGGAGTTTTGTTGTTTCAAGTCTCAAAGTCAAATCTGTAAACCATTTTGAGTTCATCTTTGCGCATAGAGTAAGACAGTTGTACATTTTATTCTTTTGCATGTGGACATCCATTGCTCCCAATAAAATATATTAAAAAGTCTATCCTTTATCCATTATATATTCTTTGTTCCGAATATTAACTGACCTTAAATACCTGAGTCTACTTCTGGGCATTGAACTATATGTCTGCTTTAATGTTAATACCATACTTATTTGATTGCAAGTTTTATAATATAATCTAAAGTCAGAAAGTATGATGTCTCCAGCCTCTATCTTATTTCATTGCTTTCATTATTCAAAGTTTTTGTGGTTTATCCATATATATTTTAGCATTGTTCTATTTATGTTAAAAAAGTCATTGGAATTTTGATAAGGATTCCAGTGAATGAAGATTTTAACAATATTTAACAATATTTCCAATCCATGAACATGAATTATATTCCTACTTGTGTTTTCTTCAGTTTCTTTCATCAGTATCATATAATTTTCTCTGTACAGATCTTTCACCTTATTGGTTAAATTTATTTTTAAGTATTTTATTGTTTTTGATGTTACTGTAAACAGGATTGTTTTCTTAATTTCTTTCTGCTAAATTCATTGTTGGTGTATACAAACAATTTATTTTTATACATTGATTTTGTTTTTTGTAACTTTACTGACTTCTTTGACTGGTTCTAACATTTTTCTGTGTGTGGAATCTTCGGGGTTTTATATATAATATATTACCTGAAAAAAGACTAATTTATTTGTTTATTTGCATTATTTTATTCCTTTTTGCTCCTTAATTACTTTGGCTACAACTTCCAGTTTAGAATAAAAGTATTAACAGTGGGCAATATTATTTTGCTCCTGATCTTAAAGGAAAAGTTTTCAGTTTTTGATGATTAATCATGTTAGCTATAGTCTTGTTTTATATGATTTTTACTATGTTTAGATATGTTCCCTCCATACCCAATTTATATTATTCAGTAGTCTAGGGCTTCCTGAATCTGGATGTCTGCTTCTTCCCCTAGGTAAGGGAAGTGTCATCCATTATTCCTTTGAATAACCCTTCTGCTTCACTGTCTTCTCTTTTTGGAACGTAATGTATATACTGATCAATTTGGTGGCACCCCATAAGTCTCTTAACTATCTTTACTATTTTTTTTCCTTTTTTGATTCTTTAATTGGAGCATTTTCACTACCTGTAATCAAGTTTGCTGATCATTTCAATATGATCTAGTCTGAAGTTGACCACTTTTATTGAATTATTAAGCTCGGTTATTTTATTCTTCAGCTCTTTGATTTGCATTTGGTAATATTTTATGTTTTCTATACGTTTGTTAAAATTCTCACTTGTTTATGCATTGCTCTGCCAACCTCAATTAGCATTCTTATGACCATTATTTTGAATTCTCTATCATGCTAATTACCTTTTTCAGTTCAGTAAGCTCTATTTCTGGGGATTTATCTTGTTTATTCATTTGGAACATATTCATCTTTTCTTTATTTTCCTTGACTATCTTAGTTTGTGCTCATTAAATAAAATATCCAACTCTCCCAGTCTTGAAAGAATGATCTAACACAGATGAGCCTTATCAATCTCTTCATCCCAAGCTCAGGGTTGTCTCTCAAATCATCATGATTGTCCAAGTCACTGTCTTTGTTGTTAATAGTTCTCAACAGGGAAAGGTATGTCAAAACTTGTTTTTGACTGAAAGAGAGAATTCCAGTCAGCACTTAGATACAGGAAGATTAAAATCTGAATCCTCAGATAGCAGCAGGAAAAATAACCAATTAAGCCCTCCCAGGGAGAGAATGAGTTATGGGCATATTTGCCTACTTAGTGCTGAGCCCAAGCATATAGCCACAGAAAGGTACTCCTGTGTTCCTTTAAAAACTGCCTCTTGGGCATGCCCTTGGTGGCTCAGATGCTAAGTCAGCAGCTGGGGTATAGACTATATAAAGTCCAAGGACTCATGTTTGTGACCTGGGGTCAGGGAGAAATAAACAAATAAATGCTGCTGCTGCTTCTTCCTCTATCTTCCTTTAAGGATGTCAGGTATAAAGGAAGATAGAGGAAGAAGCAACATTTATTTGTTCTATAGTATATAATATATACATGTGCATGTATGTATATATATGTGTGTTTATGAATATGTATATACTGCTTTTTTGTTTGCTATAGGACTCATTAATGCAATTTCAATTGACTATGACAGCTATGTGGTTTGGGGACCTGTCCTTCAGGCTTCAGCCAGAAAAGCTGGTGTTCCAGATATGTGTACAAGCTCTTTCAGGGAGAGACTGGTGTCTACATTTTATTGGTATAGTAAGTCAGAGGAAGAGGGCAGTAGATATGTCCAATGGCTTCCTGAATCTTCAGTAGCTTCTGCAGTCTTCACCTAGATATATGCTAAATTAGAAGCCAGACCCTCAGGCAATAGCTTGTAAAGTAATGTATCAGAGAAGATGCCCTTCAGGAGAATGCTGGGAAATGAGCACTTTTGCCTTCTCCCTCTGGTGTGAACCCTAGGGCTGCAGCAAGTACTTGTGCACTCATGCCCATTAGGAACTCTTTATTTGCTACATCTTTTGAGATTCCTGAATGCAAGCTCAGACACCATATGTGCATAGAAGTCCCTTCCAGGGAGATACTGGTGACTTGGTTTTATTGTTGTAGCAAGCCAGAGAGAAAACACAGAAATGCCCACCGGGTCTTTCAGGCTCTGGGGAGGACCACAGCCAACCTCTAGATGCATGCTGAGATTAGAAACTGAGCACTCAGACAGGAGCTTGTAAAATATGCAGTTAAGACACCCTTTTCAGAGAAACACTGGGAAATAGGCATTTTTGCCTGCTCCTGTTTTTTCCATAGCTGAGTCCTGGGGAGACAGCAGTAATCATTGCTTGCATACACATTAACAACCGCTTCTTTTTATGATATAGTCTTGTGGATGCAAACCCTGTTGGTTTTCAAAGCCAAGGACCTTGGGTGTCCATCTCTCAGGTGACAGTCTTAAAAGTTAGAATGCTTTATGTACCAACCAAATCTTTGCTCCTCAGAGAGAAGTGTTTCCCAGTGGTGAATGTGCCTCAACCTTTCCTAACCAAGTAGATATTTTCTAATCAGTCTAATGTGTAGGAGTTGCTCAGTTAGTTTCTAGAGTCCTTTCAGGGGGAATTTCTCCAAGTGTAGCTGTACATTTGGTGCATTCATGGAAAGAGGGAATTTCAGGAGCCTCCTATGTTGCCATCATGGTGACTCTCCAAATGTTAGATATTATCCTAACTCCTTGTACCTAGGGTTCTAGATTTTATTTGTTCTTACAATCATCTGTTAAACTTAGCTTTGGCATTCACTTTGTTGGTGTGACCTGGAATGAAAGAGCAGTAGCACAGTCTGGAACAATAGCTGTTATCAGCAGTTTCCAAACTTGGCACGCTATTTTCTGCTCATAGCAGAGGCTATAAAATCAGTAATTGTAAAAGTATTTTAGTGATACTACAACTTCTTGATTGTGGCAAAGGCAAGAATATCTTGATAGGTAGTATGGGTTTGGGAACCATTCCCAGAAACCTGACCTAGAATTTGTAAACCATTTAATATTCTGTGATGAATTTCTGTCTGCTTAGACTACTTAGAATGAGTTTTATTCTGACCAAAATACTATTATTTCAGGCGTGCCCCATGGCTTAGCAGTTAAGTGCATTCCCTCTGGCTAGCACAGTCCACATATATCCCAAAAACTCAGTTCAAGACCAGGGGTCAAGGGGAACAACCAAGATGAAAAACTAAATAAAATAAATATACTTCTTCCTCTTCTCTCTTCCTACCTGCCTACTTACCTTCATTCCTGCTTGTACCTTTCCTATAAAAAAAAAATATATACTACTATTATTTATTCCAGAAGAAAATTCTGAGAAGAATAATTTATTGTGACCAAGAAAGAAATTCTGAGGCAAATTTTACTGTTTATTTGATTTTACGTCAGTGGAGCAGGAAACACCCATGCAGAATGGCAAGTTATGGTTTATCATGGGTTTCAGTGGGCATTTGGAGTGTTGAGATTTGGTATAACATTTAAAAATATGACTAAATTCCTTGACTATAGTTCAGTAAAATAGTATGTCACTGTTTTGCTATATATTCCTTCCAATAAGCACATATCAGGATTTTGCATGTAAACACATTCAACTGTTCAGCTATTCTGTCTGAATTTAGCTGCCCTTACTTCACCTTTGTCCCCTTGAGAAGCTCTCGGTATCCCATCCTCTATTTTAACCCTACTTCAGGTAATGACCAATAAACAGTTGAGAAAGATGTGTGATCCTCTCCATGGTTTTGACTTCTATGAGCCCATGATTATTTTCTAGGTGAACAAGCAACAGCCATAAAATAGATCCAGTAAATTTTTGTGGCAGATAGACTGGCAACAAATATTTATTGAGAGCCAAAGGTATAAAGCATTCCAGGTAGTTGAGATACATATCAGAAAATAAACCTAGTTCCTGTTTTAACTCACAGGCACTGGTCATTTCACTTCTGAGGTTTTCTGCTCACTTCTAATATCATTGAGATCAAATCGAAACAACAAAAAGCACAGGTGCAGACTTGAATCTCAGATGTGTTTCTCCACCTACAAAATGAAACTCACGTAAAATCCCTTATACTACAATAAACAATTTCCTCCAAATAGTTTACTCAGACCTGAAAAGGCCTAGAATTTAACCATTTTAAAACTCGCTGTATGTCGAAAAGCTAAGAACCAAATAAATGCTAACAGAAGTTTTCTATATCTTACGGGGATCGGGGAAACCAAGCTTCTGCATTTGTCAAACTTATCTAATGGTACACTTAAGATTTTTATTATGCCATTAGATAAATTTTATTTTTGTTAAAACACCAAAACTGAAAACAAATATTAAAATCCAGTTAATTATATGCATGCAAAAATATCTAGAAGTAAACATCATGCTGCAACTTACTTTAAAATGCATCCAAAAATCACATGGATAGATAAAAGGTCAATGTAATACAATGTTAACAATAATAGAATCTAGGTGACATATTTTGTCAAATTTTTGTTATACTGAAATTTTTCATAATCAAATTTTGGTGGAAGGGCTGAGGGTTAGTGGGGGAATGGTGTCCTACAGCAGAGCAATAACAAATTGAATTGGTACTACTCCTAGAACCACACTGACTCACTCAGATAAAGAACTCTCACAAAATAAAATCAGTAACAAATAACATAAATATGATATATCATGGAAATAGGGTTTATTTTCTAGGTACATGGAAAATGAAGAGAAGAGTAAAGACCATTAAGAAGTTTGTTAATATCAATATTAATATCAACCTGCCAAGGAAATGCAACCAACAATCTGCAACCACCAACCGGAAGTCATGATCATAGTTTTAAACTGCAGGGTGTGTTTTTTAAAGTATTTTTACTATACTAAAAACAAACTGTTTCACTTCTGTTTCAAAATAATAAACTGCCAGAACTGCCTTCTAGAGAGGGAAGATCACACTAAGTGACAGGCCCTATCCAGTAGAGCACCCTGGTGAGGAAGATAGGGAGAGAGAAAGGAGGGGATTTGGAGAGGGCAGGAAAAATGGAAGATACAGAAAGGCAGAGGGGAGGAAAGGGGGACGAATTTAAAGTTCCAGGGCCAAGAAGGGAAAAAGAAGTATCAACCACATAAAGGCTAAAAGAAAAGAAATCAGTAAAATTGTTGAAGCAGGTGATCAAAAGACATTTTGAGGCCTGGGAGGTTGCCTGATGAACTTGAGAATGTTAGCAAGGCTGCTGTATAAACTCTGATGCTATCCTTTCCCCAAATATTTACTGAAGACTCTTAGACTCTGAATGTTTTATGTGAATGGGCTTTTAGTGGACATCACATCAGGCAGGGAGTTCAGTTTTGTTTCTGGGTCAATGTAGTGCAGAAATCTTGAGGAGGGTTTCACACCCTCAGAATAAATGAGGTATCCAACTCAATTTGATGGCGCTCTCAGTGCCTCATGAAGAACTGAAAAAGGAGGGTGGTTCAGATACCAGCTTATTCAAGGAGAAGCTGGCCTGCAGAGAAGAAAAATTTCAAGCTCACTTTTTCTCATCCATTTTTAACCCAGAACACCCTCATTACCATGTTTGGAAATTCAGGAAAGTTATTTTCAGCTTTTGATGATCACTCTTTTTTCATGGGGTAGCACTGCCACCTACTGGTACTTGTAAAAAAAAAAACCTTTTATGATGGTTTCAAATGTGCAATTGTTTGTAATCTTTAGTCTTTCATTTACTGACAAATTCTTCCTTTGTGATGGAAACAAGATGAAGCTATTTGTCCTAAAAGACTTTATATTATCTAATGGCAAACTTAACAAAAATATCTTATGACCTTTCTATGACATTTAAGCACCATTTCATAAGTAAAACCTTTCTTAACAGCAGGTTCCCATCCTTCTGAGGCGGTCTTGAGTCTTACTCCACATTGCACTTGTTTATTCTTTATCACATAAAACAATTATTGTATAATTTTATTAGAATTCAGTCTCCCATAATCAGACCATAAGCTTCTTAAAATTCATGAACTCAATCTTTTCTGCATTTACACTGAAACAGAATCTGCACATTGTAACTAGTAATTTTATGATAAATTAATAAATCGAAATCAGAAAACATAGGCAAGGCAAGCGTCAATCTATACAAACTTTTAATTACTTCAAAACAAGACATTCCAACTCCCTAATATGCACAGTAAGTACTTCCTAGTATATAGGGAAACTTTTTACTTCATGCATAATAATACATAAAATTAAAATTAACAAATATAAAGTCACTTTAGCAGGCAATTTTCTCATCAGGATGTAATTCAGAATTCTTACTTATCACAGGACAATCAAAAACAGCTTATTGGGAGAACGTCATCAGTTCTTAAAAGGACCAAATAATAAGAAACATTTAACATAATTTTTATTTATTTGATAATGAGTAAGCATTGGTTGAGGTACAAAGAAATCTCAGTCTTTTATTCTCTGATTCTGCATATTCGACAGAACTCAATCTGTCATCTATTGACACCCTCATTTCAATTCTGGGGAACTCCAGGGCACCGAGACCTCCCTTTGGAATCTAATTTATTTATGGAAAAAAATACTTAGGTCTTTAAGTATTCTGAATCTGAACAAGAATGAAAGGGATTTCTCTGCCAGAACTCCCTGGAAAGGCAGTTCCAGAAAGCATGGTCACTCACCTTCAGTCAAGAAAGGGTCAAAAATAAGCAAAATAAGTGTGAGGGAAAAGGGCTACAAACCTTATGACATGGCCCTGTTTCATAATGCAATTCTCACAGGGATCTGCATACATGCATTCTTAGCCGATAACCAGGACACCTACTTCACTAAGCAAAATCTGATATGAATTCCTTTGTTCCTTCTACTTGCCTCAGATTTTCTACTTTCCATCCATTCTTCGTCCTTCTTCTCTTCCTTTGATCTCATCCTTTTTCTGTTGAAGTCCTGAGAACTTAATTCATAAACCATTTCTATCTTCAGTCTTCCTCCTCTTTCCCTCTGCTAGTTCCTCCCTATATATCAAAACACTAAGTGTCTTCTGTCTTGGGGGAAAAAGCATCCTCTGAGTCCTGTTTATGAAAAACCCAGGAAGATATCATTATTTCTTCTTCCCTTCACTGTCAAATTTCTTCAAAAGACTTCAGTTGATGCCACAATTCCCTTCTCCATTTATGGCACAATTCTTTGAGATCTGATTTTTTTCCATTCATCTCTTGCTACTACCTTCCTAAAAATTACCAAGAACCTCCAAATTGTCAAATTCGGTTACTTCTACTCAACTTCCGAAGCCTTCAAAAACAGTAATTATCTCTCTTTGCTGAAACATGCTTCTCCCTCTCTTCTGAATTCTGTCTTCTGCATACTTCTATCAGTTCTTCTCGGCTTCCTTCCCTGGAACCCATTCTGTCTTCTACCTCTAATATAGGTCAGAGACGTACAAAACAGTTTTGTCCTCATTTGTTCTTACTTGACGGCTCTTACTTGGTATTTCATCTATTTTTTTTCTCATCTTTATTAACTTAAAGGCCTCTTAAGAGCCAACAATGTACTTTTCTTAAAGTTTATGATTCAGCAGTGAACAAGACTGACAAAGTTTCCATTATCATGAGTTTATAGTGAGCATATGTATTGGAAGGGAAGGCAAATAAAACCAAAAATTAAGTAGCAAAATAAACTTCGCAGCTGAGCTTTGTCAGAAAAAGGCTCTGGGTTTAGCTTTCCCAAGATTGGTATAGGCAAGCCCAAGCATCTAGCAAGAGAGCTTGCCAGTTAAGGACTCTGTGTGGGTAAGGATCACAGCTCAAAATGAGCCATTCAAACTGAGGAGACTCCAGTTTAGAGTGAGATTTCAGAGGAGTCTGTAACACCAGAAGGCTTATCAATCAGGAAGCATTACCAGCCTATGACCAAACCACAGAAGAGGAGTTAAAATGCTGTCAGGGAGATTAGCAACCAACAAAGACATCCTAACAGCTACTAGAAGAGCTTTGGGATAATATATGAATCTAAAAATCTGAGAATCCTGCCTTCTTCAAGTCATAAGAGCACAGAAGCCACTCCTCTACCACATACACAAATGTGAAAAAAAAAAAAAAAAAAAGAAAAGCAGAGCCTCAGCAATTATACCAAGTCTTTAAGTACTATTGAAAGTAAATGTTTAATTTTTCACACGAGCCTAAGTTCTAAGCCTGATTAAATCAACTCCTTGTATTTTTTTGGCTACTGTTATTTATGTTATTTATTCCCTCATGCTTCCAATCCCTGATACCAGAAAGTAAGGCTTGTAAAGGTATAGTAGAGCAGTGATAGCAAACTTTTTCCTGCATTTCTTTGTTGTGATGTTGCCTTATGACATGGGTATGTGTTTGTCTCAAATTCTGATATCTTTAATTTTCAGACCAGGATTTCTAATAATCTGCTGGTCTAAAAAAATGTATCTCTCCCACCTACAAGTCAACTTTTCCCCTGGATCCCTAGCCTCAATTAAAAATTAATTTCTGATCATCCTAACCAATCAGACTGGAAACTTTGGAATCACCAAAATGTCACAATCCTAAACTAAAATACTGCTGATATGTGGTGTTTATTTTACTCTCACTGCCACTCTACTCACTCAGGACTTCTTTAACTATTCTAAAAGAGTGCAAGGTGTCTTAACTGATTTTCTTGGGAACCGGAACAATGATGAGCCTGTGGGAATAGACACAAAGCATGATGATCTTTATATTAATATCACATATTAATACCCACCAGAGAATACAGAAGAGGCACTAAACAACCAAGTACACAGAATACTGGCCAACTGACATCACTGTCATTGGTCACCTTAGTGCTGGTATAATGAACAAAGTACCCATGCTAGCAACGATGGAGGATATGTATAGGCTTAACAGTATGGGCTCCCTCTCACCAAGACTGGTATAGCTACTGATACTGCAAATTATACCACCTCTCAGTAAAAGACTAGAGCTGAGCCCCTAATATGGTACATTTTCTCAAAGAGATCAACCAGACACTTAGTGGAAATTGATTACATTGGATGCTTTCCACCTGGCAAGAATCAATATATACTACATTTACACATTTGCCTTTCCTGACCACAAGGCCTTAACTAGCTTAACTAAGGCCTAACAATACTTCTGGTTCGCTTTAACTATGTAATTATATATGTATATAACTACATAACATTGCTTCAGACTAAAAGATCTTCTTAATAGCAAAGTAGGTGTAAATAGAGACTAGTCCACTGATCCTATCACATACTGCAACATTAAGAAGCTTCCAGACTAAGAGAACAATGGAAGAGCATTCTGAGAGCACAGCAGAGTCACACCATTGGAGATGACACCATATGAGGATGGAGCACTCTGATCCATGAGGCAGTTATATCCTAAATCAATAATCATTTCTGTACCTTTAATAAATAAGATATATGCAGAAAAGAAACAGAAGCAGTAATAATCTCATTGGTTATTATTCCCAATGACCCATTTAGCAATTTGTATTTCTCATCCCTGCAATGCTAGTTTCCATGAACCTAGAGGTCCTGGTCTCCCCAAGGAACAGTCTATTTAACTTTAAGTTACAACTGCCACTTGCTCACTTCGAGCATTTGAGCCAAGAGACCAGAGGGCAAGGGAAGGAGTAATCAATCTGGTCATCAGGAAGAAATCACCAGGAAAAGGTAGGTTTTCTGTCACACAAGTATAGGGAAGAATATTTTTTATCACTCATGTTTGCTGTATGAAGGGCCTATAGGAAAATCTCTTCATACTCCTTTGTATAATTTTGACAAGAAATGGAAAATTAAAACAGCCACAATATGAGGAGAGCATGGTGACCAGACCTCAGAACCATTCAGGTATGAGGGTTTTAGGTAATTACCTCAAGCAATTTGTTGCACTGTAACCTCCTAGGGTTGACTTTTGTTTTTTATAAGCACCTGTCTCAAGCTTGATGCCAAGGTCCATCAAAGAGAGAGAACTCAAACACCACTAGTAATGCGTCAGGCATCCTCCTCCCACCTCCTACCCCAGGAAGCTTTTGCTTCACAGATCTGGTTAATTTCAATAACTGGTCAGTTAGGATTGACTTTTCTTCTCCTCTTATCTTCCTGTCTTTCTTCCAGTGCTTTCAATTCCTACTTTGATGTTTTAAATCCATCAATAAACAGTAAGCCTGCAGAACACATGAAAGCCTCCCCACCACCACCACCACCACCACAATGAATGAAAACAAGCCCCTGCTCTCTCTCTTTACCTGTGACCTCACAGTGGCCCAACTGTGCTATGTTACTTTCAGGTCTTAAGTATTAAAACTAGATATTTTCAAAATTTCCTGATAGTTATTGCTGAAGGGCAACTTGCAATCATAATAAGAACCTAAGGGTCAGTCCAGTCCTTATATGAATAGGCTGAGACTGACACAAAACATTTGCTTAGACGAGTAGCAGTGTTAACCAAGGGTAAGGAGAAATCTAGAATTGGGAGAAGGATATAATGAATATTAGTTGTGTCCCCAAGACCAGTTGTAGTGAGAAGGTCTGGAGTAAACCCTGCTTAGCTTCTTCTTATCTTTCCAGAAAAGAGAGTAACCATAATCCTAGAAAAGCTATTCTCAGATGGAGTGAACCTATTTTAATGGAGCAAATGGATGACAGTGGGATTGCTAGAATTATCCAGGACAAATTCAGGACCATTTATCCCCAGTTGCAAGAACATTTCATGCAGCAGCTCATAACTTAAATCTGTCTGAGAATTGCCCTCATCCAAGGGTATGCCTTCTTTTCAAGGGAAACTCACATCAAATGACTGCAGTATAATGGATACAAGGACCAGCCCACTTGCTTAAATTTAGGACAACTCTGAAGATACATCTCAGCTCCAGGGCTCCCTATGCAGAAGATGAATTGTATCACAATTCAACTTCCTCCTCTTCCAGTACTGCTGTTCCATACCTGCTATCACTCTCTTAGAGGTATTTTTCAAAAAACAGCATCCCCTAATAAATCTTCTGCATGCACTCTCTGCCTTTTCAAAGTGTTCCCATTTCTCTTTGAGCATTTTCTTGCTTTTGGCATGTTTGGCATGTTAAAACAATTCAGGCTAAACTTCTACATTTCCTGCCCTGGAATCAGTTATTTCTAATTGTAGTCTTCCTAAATTAGAAGTTAAAAACTGCAAGAGAAATTGATAAATCTAAGTAAAGTCTTTCAAATTTTTATTTTGAAAATTTTCAAGTTGAAAACTAAAGAAAAGAAATGCTTCTTTAAAATTCACGACAATCATTTTCCAAAGTGATTATCCATTGAAATTGAACCAAGTGTATACTGCCAAGTTCATTGGTTACCACTATTTCCTCTCATCTTCCTGTGTCCTACAGTCACAGTTCAAACTCTTTTATTGGGCTACTGTATGTTATCAAGCCTTCTCTAATCTGAATCCTCACCCATCTGCAAAACTCCTTCTCCTTGACAGGTGAATTAGATATCTTAACCTAGCATAGAACTCATGGGGTATAATTCTCTTACTAGTCCATTAGCTTTATGCTACCATCTTCTAGTCTACAAAGTTGCACACAGAAAATTCCATTTCAGTCTCATTGTTTTTCCTTTGCAAATAACTTGTTTTTTTCAATCTGAAACCCGGTAAGATTTTATCATTATCCTTGGAGTTTGAGAATTATATAGAGATATATCTGTTATAAATTTTTCTCATCAATCCTAAGTGAAAATAAGGTTGGTATAAAGGATTGGGGGACCCATCAATATGCAGACTAATTCTTCTGAGTTTTTACTATTTGTTCTCTCTTTCGTTGTTTTCATTTGGTTTTTTGGTTGTCTTTTTGTTTTTGTTTGTTTTACCTTGTAGGACACTTAATAGAGACTATCAAGTCTGTTTTCTTTCATTATTTTATTTATTTTTTAAAGGAAAGGTGTAGGCAGGAAAGAGGATGGGTGGGCAAGCGGCAGGAAGAGATAGATGAAAGAATCATTTTTATCTAATTTTATTTTAGTTGTACATCTTGGTTGTTCCCCCCTGGCCCAGAAATACGAACCCAGGTCCTTGAGATACGTTATTTGTGGATCTCAGCTGGAGGCAGCAGATTTAACCACTAGTCCACCAGGGCATACCAATTTCTTTTTATCTTTAATTAGATTTCTGAAGTTTTTTCTTAAGCACAGTTGCACATGTTGCATCATTTAAAACTTTACAAGACTTGTTTTAAAAAATATTAGGCCCCAAACATTTCAAATTTCTCAATCCCTGAAAACAAGTACTTTCAACTCTTTCCTCAGGAAAGAAATCTTCATGCACTCTCTTCCCTTTTGACATGCTCCCAATCTTCTTTTAAGCAGTCCCTTGTTTTCTGCCATGTTAAAATAATAAAGGATCAACTTTACTTTTCGTGCCCTGGAATTAGTCACTTGGGGCTTTCTGATATTTACCCATAATCTCTAACTGACATGCTCACAGTCTTACACTCTTACTGACGTTCAGATATAGACATTACAGATCTATTGATAATATATATTACAAAAGATGAGAATTTCACTCTCTTCACATATAACCACCATTCTTAAAACATCATATACATACACATATTTGAGTTCCTTTACACTCCCCAAATCCTTTGTTCATGTTATGCTAGATTAATAGATTCTTCTCTGGTGTCGCTCCATCATGCCATCTAGCCACGTCAGCCCTGCTTGAAGCCTGGGCATTAATACCACAGGCTCTATATTCATTGTATATATTAATATCCATTGTTTATATTGACTATATAAGTACTACTAATACCTAAATCATGTAGTTTAAGAACTGTCCTTTTTCATTTTTACTTTTCTATGTTTTTGTTTTTTTTTAAAGGAAAGCTGCAGGCAGGAATGAAGGCAAGTAGGTTGCAAGCAAGCAGAAAGAGAGAAAAGGAAGAAGGATTTTATTTTATCTAGTTATTCATCTTGGTTGTTCCTCCAGGGCCCCAGGACACGAATCCAGGTCCATGGAATGTAAGTGAACTGTCAGAGGTGGTGGACTTAAACTCTAAAACACCAGGCATGCCTATTTAATATTAATTTATCTGCATATTCTTCACAACTTATGTAAATCTCTTCTCAAAACACTCAAAACTCATTAGGTATTTTATTAATTTCATCTTCTTGAAGATGTCTCTCCTTAAGTCTTCGAACCCACTGCAATCCGAACTGGCTTATTTTCAGGCCTGCTACACAGCTGTCATTTAGTCTCTTCACTAACACTCAGTAAGTTATGTTGCTTCTCTTTTGTGTTGGCTCCTGTTTCCTCAATTTTATTTCCCTCTTCCTTAATTTATGCCATTATTTTGATGGTGCACAAGCTCCAGTAATTTCCATAGAAACAGTATGTGGAATATGAGTAATTAATTGAATTTCTTTGCATAATTTCTCTGTATGTATGTGCTCTTAGTTTATAGATATTTATTCCTCTTGATTTTTTCCAACCCACTAATTCAGGTGGCTCTCTAAGGTGACTCATTTAACTCATCTACTAAAGTATTATTTCAAAGATTTTTTTTCTATGTATATATGTGTAATCGTTAATTTTATATATAAACTTGTCTGGCCATAGGCTTCTCAGATTAAACATTATTTCTGGGTGTGTCTTTAAGAGTGTTTCTTGGTACTCTCTAGTGGAGGTCAATCACCTCCAATTACATACTCCTGGGCTCAAGTTCTGGTTTTCCATGTAGGGAAATAACCAGTGTGAAAAACTAAATAAAAAAATAAAGTGCTTCTTCCTCCTTTCTTTTCCTGCCTGCCTACTCACCTTCACTCAGCCTGAACTTATCCTTTCAAAAAAGTGTTTCTGGAAATCACCATCTGAATTGAGGTCAGTAAGGTAGATTGCCTCCTCCAATGTGGATGAGGCCTAAATAGAATAAAAGGTAGAGGAAAGAGGAACTTGTCCTTTTTTCTGCTTCACTGTTTGAGCTGAGCCTTCTCATCTTCTGTCCTCAGACTGGGATTTATTATAGTGGTTCCTCTGGCTCTCAGACCTTCACACTTGGATTGGATTATACCACTAGGTTTCTTGGGTTTCTAGTTTGCAAACAGCAAATCCTGAAACATCTCAGTTTCCATAATAGCATGAGTCAATCGTTCATAATACATAAATGTGTGCATCTGTGTGAATGTGTGAGTGAGAGTGTGTGTGTGTGTTCTGTTCCATGGAGAACCCTGATAAATAGAGTTTCTGGTACCAAGAGCTACTGCTATACATATGCCTAAATGTTTTAAGTGATTTTGGAACAGGGCAATGGAATAAGTTTAGAGGTGCACGCTAGAAATATGAGCATTAAGGTTAATTATGATGAGCGTTCAGAAAGAAAAGAGGAGAGATGAAGAGAAACCTTCATCTTCTTAGAGACTACTTAAGTAACTCTGAACAGAGTGTAGAGATGTAGACCACAAATGTCATGACGATGAGGGATGAGGTCTCAGATGGAAATGAGGAACCTGTTAGTGGGAATTGGAGAAAAGCTGATCCTTGTTATAAAGTAACAAAGAACTTGATTGAATTGTGTTCATGGTCTAGCATTCTGTGGAATGCAGAATGTGCAAGCAATGAAATTGGATATTTAGCTAAAGATATCTCTAATCAAAGCGGTAGTCTAGCTCCTCCTAATGAGTTAAAGTAAAATATGAGAAGAGATCAATGATTTGAAGAGGAAATAGTTAAGCAAAAAGACACTAGCATGTAAAGTTTTTTGAAAATTCTTAGTATATACATATTGCAAAAAAATGAAAAAGCATTTTTAGAAGAGAACACTAAAGGTGTTGCAAAGCAACCATTTGATAAGATTAATATGGATATAAGCCATCTCACAGAAGCCAGCTGCTATTCTTCTAGATAATGGAAGAATATCACTCCCACTCACACCTCAGCAAAGGGGATTCAAAGATCACCAGGGCTGAATCTTTGTACAAAGAGCCTCTCTGATTCAGGTGGACAAGGATGTCCCTTCCCAGTGCCTCAATGGAGAGGACTTAACAGAGTCAAGTATAGACTGGGTCACTACAGAGAGACATGATTTGGGCAACAAACTGGAAGTGGCACTGTCGCTATCCCAGAGGGTACTGAAGGCAAAAAGCATCATGTCAAAGATTATTCTCAAGCCTAAAGGTCTAATGGGATTTGCCCCAAGAGGTCTTGTACTGACTAGGAAATTGTCCTACTTTTCTTCTTTTCTATTTCTCCCTTTTGGAACAGAAATGTAGTAGGTTTCTTCTACCAGTGTATTTTAGAATATAACTCCATATAACTTGCTTGGTTTACTGGTTCAAAGATGGAAAAGAGGCACATCCTGGTGGTCTACCAGATGAGACCACTGGATGTAGTTCACCCAAGGATCCAGGTTCAAGACCCAGGGCCAGGGGAAACAACCAAGATGTACAACTAAATAAAATAAATAAATATATTTCTTCCTCCTCTCTGTGCCTGTCTGCCTACTCATCTTCAATTCTGTCTGTACCTTTCCTTTAAAAAAAAAAAAAAAAAAAAAAAAAGAAGGATGAGCAGAAAGACATAGGAACCATGGTGGTGGGTGTAGTGTGAAATATAGACTGAGATGAAATTTCAGTATCCTAAATGGAACTCTGCATTACTTTAACAAAAAGAAGGAAAATAATTCTGCTTCAGAATAAATCATATTGTCAAGTTTCACTCATATCTGATTTAGATAATATAGAGAGAGACTGGACTTTAGACTTGAGTTGATGCTGAAACTTAAGCTTTTTGGAGCTATTGGGATGGATAGATGTATTTTGCATGTTAACAGAATATGCATTTAGGGAAGTCAGGGGTAGAATGCTATGGACTACTGTTTGTGTCCCCTCAAAATTCTTACGATGAAATCCTAATCTCCAATGTGATGGTATTAGAAACTTGGGTCATTGAGAGGTGATTAGGCCATGAAAGTGCAGCCCTAATGAGTGGGAGTAATGCTCTTATAAAAGAAACTCCAGAAAGTTCTTTTGTCTTTTCCACCACGTAAAAATCCACCATGACAAGACAGCCATCTATGAACCAGGAAGCAAATCTCCCCAGACACTGAATTTGCAGGTGCTTTGATCTTGAACTCTCTAATCTCCAAAACTGTGAGAAACAATATTTTGCTATTTAAGCCACCTACCTAAGTCTATGATATTTTTGTTATAGCAGCCTGAACTAAGGCAGTATGGAACTGTACTTCACTCAATTAACTGACATTTTAATTTGCTCACAGCTTATAAACATTTGCAGAAAGCAACTCATAATAAATATTTCAAAATAAATATATTACAGGCCTTACTCACTATCTTAATTCAGGAATATTAGAAATAACTTTAAAAGGTTTAAAACATATGAATGACTTAAAAATTCTTGATCAAAGATAAAAATTAAGAACTGTAGAAATTAATGGAAAGTGAATACTTAGTTTATAGATCACATCAAGTCATACTTAGATTAAAAATACTATCCCTAAATCCTTTCATTATGAAAATAAAAGACAAAAACTGAAGACACATTATGCTTATTTTAAGAGTTTTTTAAAGCACAAAATTAACCAAAATAAAATCAGAAGAGTGACCAAAGATAACAGATATAATTGGTGATCTAGAAAAAAATTATGAGAATTGGGAAATGATACCAAAGAATGTTTTTAAAAGATTAGCTATATATATATATATATATATACACACACATATAGTGAGATAAGTAGATAGATTAAAAAAAAGGTAGATAGAAAGATATCCTTTAAACGTCTGTTAAAGAATGTAAGAGAAAACAAATGTTTGTAAGATGAGAATTAGACTTAAATATGATTTCCTAGAAAATACAAATAATCCAAGTTAAACCAAAGAGAGAATCCAAATTGACTACCAGAAAAGAGAATGGAGAGGTAATCAATTTTTAAAATAATAATAGCATAAAAAAAGCTTTAAATCTGAGTTCTACCCAACTTTTAAAGAACAAATAATTACGGTATTATTCAAATTATTCCATACCAAATAAAAAGATGAAATGTTTCCCAATTCATTTCATAAAGCCAACATAACCTTATTACAAAAATTTAAAAACAAACCTGTAAATTAAGTCTTTTTTCTAATTATTTCAGTTACAATAGCTACATTAAAAAAATTTACTCCAATACTTAGTGACCTAAAACAATATATATTTTACCCATGAATCTGCAATTTGGATAGGCCTTATCTCTGCTCTACTCAGCATCAGCATGGGTGGCTGGAAGGCTAGGGGCTGAAATCCTAAATGTCTCATTTATTAACATATTTGATAGCTGATGATATCAGATGAGATCTTGGCTGGGGTTAAAATACCTACACGTGGCTCTGTATGGGACCTAGAGTTTCTCATACCATGGTGGCTAGGTTCCAAAGGTAAATACCCTGAGAGAATCAGAAAGAAGCAGTACCATCTGTGGTACTAGTCTTAGAAGTCTTGCAGTATCACTTCCTCCACATTCTATGAAACAGTACAAAGTCCAGCCCAGGTTCAAGGGGAGGGGAAATAAATTGTCTCTGAATGGAAAGGAGCAAAGTTCTAAAAGAGCACGTGGAACCAGAAATATTTTTGAGACCAGTTTTGGAAAATACAACATGAATTGGCAGGAGGGGACACAAAGTTTCATAAGATAGCACTCTATCAGAATTTGTGATAGGCAAGAAGTAGCCAGACAAAATGAGTTACCACAAAATTTAATGGCTTAAAAGAATATCTTGCTTAAAAATCAGCATTTTGGGCAGGATTCGGTGAGGAGAGCTCACTTCTTCACTCAAGGGATGTATAAACAACAAAGAATAATAGATGCTATAGCAGATGTTAAGACTATTAATTGGGGACACAAAAGAGGTAGTGGTTAACTACATCTGGGAAATCATAGAAAAATTTACCCTTGAGTCAAAGTTAGGAACTGACATGAAGAGGAGAGGGAATAACAAAGAGTGGCTCATAGCTGAAAAATTGACAGCATATTCTGTATTTTTAACTCACAAACCTCCACTTTTATCTCGGGAGGAATGAAGTTTACTCTCATTGTCTGCTAAATAGGCAGAGGTGGTAGTGACATAAGAATTTCAATACAATTTTCCTCCAGAATCTCTACAGTAACTCACTGTGGCCTGCAGTTATTTAAACAGGCTGGATTACTTAAGTTTCATAGTGGAAAGAATAAACCTGAAAACTGAAAGCACGTTTTCTCTCTCTCTCTCCTCTCTCTCTCTCTCTCTCTCCTCTCTGTCCTCTCTCTCTCCTCTCTCTCTCTCTCTCTCAAACACACACACACACACACACACTATCATATTTCTATATAACAATACATTAATCACTTATGCTAAACCCACCAGAAGGCAAAAGCCTATACTGAAGTTTTAATTTGGCAGTGGCACTTTTTGGACTAGAATTGAGAACAACATTTAAGAAAAGATTATTAGTCTGTAAAATAAACACAATCTTATCAAACCTTTCTTTCTTGACAGAACATCTGACTGTGCTCTCAGTGCCTAAAGGAGTCATGATAGCAACAGAAGACGCTGTCAGTTCTATAGCTCAAGTGGACAAGAATTATAGTGTGAACTTCAAATAGAATCACTGGTGTAACAACTGTAGCCACTCAGATAAGGATTTCAAGTAGATCTATACAGAGAATGCGAGCAGAAAAAATTGTCTCCCATAAACTGACTGGCCATGGGCACTATTTCCAGTAGCCTAAACCTCACTTATACTTGAAAAAAAGCTTAAAAGAAACTTAATTTGATTTCAGGCAGCTCTAGTAGGAGTCTGTGAAACTCCACTGTATTGTTTCAACACTGGTATGACTCCATTATTTACCTGTTTTTTCAGATGTTTCGCTCCCATAACCAACTGCCTATATCCCTGTAATATCCATTAAAAAAAAATTTAAGTAACAAACTTATGGCCATTGCCCTCATCTAGGCAGCACCTTCATGGCAGCACCTTACAGGCCCCTGACCCAGCTGCAGATGGCAATCATCAACCAAATGTAGAGAAGTTGGCATTCATGTGGTACTATGCCATATGCAAGAAACTACCTAGAACTGCTTCCCTGGAAGGGGCTGTAGCTCTAACAGGTTCTACACAGATGAAGCCATATTCCATTCTAGAGTCTCAAGGTACTAATATACTTTGTTCCCAATTCTGGGGCCTCAGGTCGAAATCAGAAGGAATATAAATCCCATTTATCAACATGTCACATTAGTCTACTTCAGAATTTACATTATATTGTCTTTAAAATTACTTGTTTTAGTATTTGGACTACAGGCTACTGCTTAGTGGACATGTTTAGGGAAAAATCTTGAAGACAGTGGGGCAACAGACATCATTATATTCTCCAGATGTATGCAGTCTTTCCTTTATTCCAAAATTTCCCCAGAGAAATCCCAATACATTCAAAGTGTCTCACGTTCCATTCCACAAAAAATAAACAAAAAATTCCCCATGTTTTCCCAAAGGAAAAAAACAAGGTATTTTCCTTTGTTAAGCGAAAAATGTTTAAAGGTCTTCTAGCTACAACAGTTAGTATTCAGACTAGTTAGAATCTTGTGTAATATTCTTTTCTGGAGTGAACAAATATAATTTGCGTGCTGAAAAAAAGACAGACACGAAGAAAAATAAATGCAGTTGTGTTGGGTACTGACCTGGGTGGGAGGAGGTTGGAGAAAAAGATGAGAACACTACAAACGCATCGGCCATCTGCTACAAAGCCACCTCCATCGCACAGCTTAAAATTTTGCAGACAAATCTATTTTCTGCAAAGCCTCCTAAGACATCTTACTGAACTGCAATACTCATTTTGGAGGCAAATGGTCTAACAATAGATAAATAAGAAAGGGATGTTAAACATAAGACCTGAAGCCATACAATTCCTAAAAGAATACACAGCGAATAATCTTCTTGACATTACAGTCTTGGCAATGATTTTATGGGTATGACAGCAAAAGCACAAGCAACAAAAGCAAAAAATAAAGTGTGACTAAATCAAACAAAAATGTTCCTCCAGAGCAAAAAAACAATCACAAAATGATATGGCAACCCTACAGAACAGGAAAACATATTGCAAACCACACATCTGATAAAAAGTTAATATCTAAAGGAACTCATACAACTCAACAGCAAAAAAACAATCAGATTTAAAAATATGAACAGGATGTGAAAAGACAGTTTCCCAAAAAAGACAAAGAGCCAAAAAGTACATGAAAGAATGCTCAATAACACTAATCAGCAGCATAGTATAAATCAAAATCACAGTTATCACATGTATGTGAATCAAATCAACACATTGCACACCTTAATCTTACACAATGTTATATGCCTACTGTATCTCAATAAAGCTGGGGGGAATAAAAGAATAAACAGAAAATACAGGTGTTTATACACAGAATGATCACTTTTAAATATGTGCAAATTTAACAAATTTATCAAACTGTGCTAAACCCGTTTGCACATTCTCTAAACATCAATTTAAGAGAGTATCATTTTGACTGTAGGTTCTTAAATGTAAATTCAAAAACATGATATATTAGAAAGTCCCAAGTTATCTTACACATTTCAATAATTTCAAGTCTTGACAATAGCATTTCCTTATAGGCTATAGTAAGAATTTTTATCTTCATCCTAAGAACCATAGAAAGTTACTGATACTTTTTGAGCAAAGGGCTGATGTGACCAGAATCGCATTATAAAAGGGAAATTAGAGTTGGTTGTATTATGGAGAATAAATTTCTAAAGAGGAGAGGTTTGAAAGGCTAGAGAGATGATACTATTACAAAATATTGGATAAAGTATTATAGCAGTGGCATATACAACTAGAAATTTTGGCTAATTATGCTAGATTATAGACTAATGTGGTAGCAGCAAAACAAAGGATGAATTGCAAGGATATTTATGTTAGGGTCAGCATTCGTCCTCCCAAGAAAACGCACACACACTTCAGCCGACAATGCAAGAGCAAAAAGAAACTTTATTTCCAGCTAGCTGGGGTCTGAGCCTCGTCCAGCACAGTGGAGTCCAGTACAGTGGAGTCGGACAAAGACCCCAGGCTTTGTTTCAGCAGGGTTTTACATCAAAGGTTACAGAGCAAGTGATTAGTTACAATTCCAGACCTTGGAGCATTCCCAAGCATTAGTATCTTTTGGCCCCAGGTTTCGAGTATGTCATCTCTAAGGAATTTCTAGTTTCAGGGCCAGAAACGAAATTTAATCCAGGGTTCTTATTTCAGGAAGCGAAACTCAGGCCTATAGCTATTTCTGTCCGGAGCCTGTCATGGCGGTGATCCAGCTCCTACAGTTTAGATAGTAAAACTGACAGGACTTGGCTTTGCACAGCATATGGGGAGTAAGGCTGAGGAAGTTCTAAGAGACAGCTAGTTGGTTTCTGGGTGGAGAAATAAGAGAATCAGTTTTCCACATATAAGAAAAGGGAAACTATAACAGAATAGGGTTTTAGGAAAACAGACATGACTGACTGGAGGCATACTGAGTTAGAGATGGAACTCAAAGGAGTCCTTGGCACATATTAAAGGAGCAGTTTTCATTATGAACATGCCCAATCTCCCACTTTTTATCACATATAAGGTCCTCATATACAGATAAGGATGAGGGGTATGTAATGTCAGTAATTCCTCAGAAACTACAGATCAGAAATAGAGATCACTAAATTTCTTGCCCTGGATGAGCCGAAGGAGTAAGACTGTATCTCAGAGAATCAATCATCTACATCTGTTGGATATAACAGAATCCAATATCCCTAGATAAGGGATTGGATTTTTTATAACAGGTCTTCCTATTCTACAGTTCTAAAATTTTAGAATGAATTTTGCTTCTTCCTAGGCTTTCTCCACAGTTGCTACATAGGAGGATTATCCCTTCTTGGTAGTTCTAGAGAATCTAGTTTTTATTCAACTATTTTTTCTTACTAAGTGAGGAAAAAAATGTTGGCAATATTTGAAAAAATAAACATTCCTCTAGCCAGGCCTCACTGACCATTTTTCAAATATTTGGGGGAAAAAAACATATTCACTAAATTCTAAATATAGTACAACTTTTTTCTTTTTCCAAAGAAAAAAAAAAGTATAATATTCTGCAGGAAATTTCCCAATACACAAGCTGTATACATAATTTTCAAATCCTCATCAATTTGAAATCTTCATATACAGGTTTTAGTTTGTTTGCTTTTTTGTTTTGACATTTTAAAATTTATTTCAATTGTTTTGACTGTTTTTTAATTATTTTGTAAATACTTTTCTGTTGTTTACACTGCTATATGTATTTTAGGATACTGAAATTGCTTCTCAGTCTGTGTGTATTTCAAACCACACCACCACCAGAGTTCCAGTGACCTCTGTCACCACCTTATTCTCCCTGTCCTTCTGTGATAGCCACTGTCTTGTGTTCTATGAGTTTTGAGGGGTTTGTTCATCTATGTTGTTCCATTATATTCCACAGATGAGCGAAACTATTCTGTACTTTTTTTCTTGCTTATTTCACCTAACATCATCCCCTCTAGCTCCATTCAGTTTGTTGCAAAGGGTATTTTTTTTCAGCTACATAAAATTTCACTGAGTACACATACCACATTTTCTTTATCCAGTCATCTGTTGATAGACATTTAGGTTGTTTCTGTCTTGGTCATTGTGAATTGTGTTGCTATGGCATAGGTATGCAGATACCTTTTCTGATTAGAGTTTTGGTGCTCTCAGGCAATATAACTAGGAGTGGGATTGCTAGATAAAATGGTGGCTCTATCTTTACTTTTTTGAGGAACCTCCACATTGTTTTCCAAAGAGGTTGCACTAATTTGCATTACCACCAACATGTCAGAGTGTTCCTTTTCCTCCACATCCTCTCCAAAACTTGCTGTTTCTAGTCTTTTTCATATAGGCCACTATCACTAGTGTAAGATGGTATCTCATTGTGTTTTTTATTTGCATTTCTCTAACGATGAGTGATACAAAGCATTTTTTCATGTGTTTGTTTTGGTGCCTTTTCAGTTCTTAGCTTTTTTTGGAATGGGTCATCTTATTTGGGTTTTTTTTTTAATTGAGGTATGTGAACTCCTTAAATATTCTGGAGGTTAAGCATTTGTCTGATGTATGTTATATTAGTATCTTTTCCCAGTCAATGGTGTTAAGACAGGTTGGTTTGTTTGTTGTCGTCATTGTTGTTGTTTGGGTGGGGAGACAAAGGACAGACTGGAGCCCATCTAGTTTACCAGCTGAGGGTAAGTATTCTTTGGGAGGAATGTGTTTTGGTGAGTTTCAGGAAGGTCATGCAGATGCAGGGCCTGTTAGTCACTTACAGTGGCTGTTTTATTCCTGTGATCGATGTTCCCTGAAGAGAACCTCTGAGTTATCATTATTGTCCTGCTGGCAGGTAGTTTCTGTCTACTGAGCTTGGCAGGGCAGAGATGTTTTTCTGCATCCTAATGCTGTTTTCTGGGACCTAGAATGGTTTTTCTGGGACCTGTTTTTCTGGGACCTAATAGATAAGTTAGTTGTCTTTTTGTTTTAGTAGTGGCTTATTTTGCTGGACAGAAACATTTTAGTTAGATGTAGTCCCAAGGGTTAAGTTTTACTTTGGTTTCTTGTGCTATAGGTGTCTCTTCTCCAAAGACAATTTTGAGATTAATGTCATGGAAGATTTTTCTACTTTTTCCTCTGTATAGTCTTATATACATGTCTTTGTTCCATTTTTAGTTCACTTTTGTGTATGGAGAGAAAGTGTAATAAAGTTTAATTGTATTACAAGTGTCTGTCAAATTTTCCCAACATCACTTGTTTAAACATGGACTTTCCTTCTTCCATTACATACTCTTTGCTCCTCTGTCCTAAATTAACATACCATACAGATGTGGATTTATTTCTGGGCTCACAAATTTGTTCCATTGGTCCGTGTGCCTATTTTTGTTCTACAACATACTGTTTCGATAATGATTGCTCTATAGTATAGTTTGAAGTCAGGGAGTGTGATAAATCCACTGTTCTTTTCCCTGAGGGTAGCTTTGGCTATCCAAGGCCTTTTGTGGTTCAATACAAACTTCAGTATCATTTGTTCTATTTCCTTGAAGAATGTCCCTGGGATACATATGGAAATTGCATTAAGTCTGCATATTGCTTTAAATAGGGTGGGCATTTTTATTATGTTAATTCTTCCAATCCATGAGCATTGAATATTTTTCCATCTCTGTATCTTTTGTATTTCTTTTGTTTTCATTGTGGAGGTTTTTCACCATCTTTGTTTATTCCTAGGTGTTTCATATCCTGCCATTCTGCTGAATTAATTTACTGTTTCTAGCAGTTTTCTGGTGGAGTCTTTGGAAATTTCTCGGTATAATATCATGTCATTTGCAAATAATGACAGTTGTATTTCATCTTTTCCAATTTGGATTCCTTTAGTCATTTCCTTGCCTAATTGCTCTGGGTAAGACTTCCCGAACTATGGTAAACAGCAGTGGTGAGAGTGGGCATCCTTGTCTTTTTCCAGATCTTACGGAAAAGGCTTTCAAATTTTTCACAATTGAGTAGGATATTGGCTATGGTATTGTCAAATACTGCTTTTATTATGTTGATGTATGAATGGGTGTTGAATCTTGTCAAATATTTTTTCTGCATCCATTGATAGGATTCCCATGATTTTTTATTTTCTTTATTGATATAACGTATTTAATTGATTTGCATGGTAAACCACCTTTGCATCCCTGAAATAAATCCCAATTGATCACAGTGTATAATTATTTTTAATGTACTGTTGAAGTCCACTGGCCAGAATTCTGTTGAGGAATTTTGCATGTACATCAGTGATAATAGCCTATAATTTTATTTCATGGTGCTGTTTTTTGCCTGTTTAGGAATCAGAGTAATGTCAGCCTCACAGAATGTATTTGGGAGCTTTCCCTCTTCAATTCTGTGGAAGAGTTTAAGAAGGATGGGTATTACTTCTTTGAATGTTTGGTAGAATTTGCTGGTGAAGTTATCTGATCCTGGGCTCTGGCCTTGGGAAAGTCTTTTGATTACCACTTCAAGTTCTGTGCTTATGAAATATTCCATTCAAGTTAGCTACATCTTCCTGATTTAGTTTTGGGAGAACATAGGATTATAAAAATCTCTCCATTTCTAAATGATTGGTAAAGTTGTTAGCATATAAGTGCTCGCAATAATCTCTCATGATCCTTTGTACTTCCATGATTCTGCTGTTATCTCACCTTTCATTTCCAATTCTTGTTATTAGGGTCTTCTTTCTTATTTTCTTGAGTCTAGCTAGAGGAGTCTACCTTTTCTTTTATTTTTTCAAAGAACCAGCTCCTAGCTTTATTGATTCTTTGGATAGTCTTCTTTTTTTTTTTTCAATTTCATTTACTTCTGCTCTATTTTTTTTTTTATTTCCTTTCTTCTGCTGAGTTTGGTTTTGATTGTTCTTCTCTTTCTAGTTCTTTCAGGGGTTGTCTCCTGGTTTCTGATAGGTACTTGTATTGCTATAATCTTTCCCCTCAGAATTGTTTTTACCACATGCCACATGTTCTGGTAGCTCATCTTTTCATTTATTTCCAGATAATCTTTGATTTCATCTTTAATTTCATCAATGACCCACAAACTATTCAGAAACATCTTGTCTAATCTCCACATCTTTATGTTTCTTCAAGTTTTGTTCTTTTGGCTCAATTCTAGCCTCACCCCCATCCCATGTAGTCTGAGAAGTTGCTTTCTATAATTTCAATTTTGCTAAATTTACTTAAACTTGTTTTGTGTCCCAAGATATAGTCTATCCTTGAGAATGATCCATGCATGCTTGAGAATATATGTTTTTTTGTTGGGGTAGAACATTCTGTATATTTGTTAGGTCCATATGATCCACTGCTTTATTTAGGGTTCTTCTTTGCTGACTTTCTGCCTGGATGATCTATCTATTGATGTAATTGAGGTACTGAAATTCCCTACTACTATTGTGTTATTACCAACATCTCCCTTTAGCTCTGTCAGCATTTGTTTTCTATACTGATATGGTACAGCATTGGATATGTATATATTAATAACAGTTACTGCTTCCTGATGGACCATTACCCCCTTGATCATAATGTAGTGTCCATTTTTTGCTTATTAACCCTTTAGGTGGGTTTATCTTGTCTGATAATTAGTATTGCAGTTTGTGATTTCCTTTCATCCCCATTACTTTGAAATATTTTTCCATGGCCCTTGACTTTCAACCTATGTTTTTCTTTGGATCTGACAGGAGTTTCTTGCAGGCATAATATCAAAGGGTTCTGCTTTTTGACACATCCAGCCACTCCATATCTTTTGATTGGTGAGGTCAGTCCATTCAAATTTAAGGTGATAATTAAAAAGTAGGGCTTTAATGTTGTCATTTAAGCCTTTGTTTTCAGTCTGTTTCTTTATTTCCCACTTGGCTTTTGTTTCCTATTTTCATTGGATGGGTTTTAGCACTGATTCTTTCAGTTTCATCTTTAACCTAGGTATGTATCTTTTTAAGATTGGGTTTTGTGAGTACTGTGTGGCTTGTCTCTAACTTTACTGTTCTATGATAGTTTTTATGATCTTATGCCACATTATGCTTATATATCCATATAGATCCCATGTTTTTCTTTCCTCTTTAATGTTTATTTCTTTCCTATAGATCCTGTCTTTGTTTCTAGTTTTGTTTTACTTTGTATCACCATTGTCAGGGTTTGATGGCTCTTTGTTTTCATTTTCTCTGTTGTACCAACCTTTCAACATTTCCTGAAAGGCAGGCTTAGTTATGGAAAAATCCATTAATTTGTTTGCTATTGAAGACCTTTATTTCTCCATCACACACACACACTTTAGTCAAGCTCCTCTAAAGCTTCAAAATCAGACCTTGATATTTGGTCTTCAATGTTCATCTATGCATTCCCCAATGTTAGCAAAAATCCTGCTAATTCAAATTAGCAAAAATCTCACCACAACCGCCCCCACCCATTGATATCTAATCATCCTGACTTGCCTTCAGGAAGAATTTTGTCAAGGTGCTTCCATTAGAATCCCCATTACTCTTGATGTTTCATCTTAGTCCTGCTCTGTCCACTGAACCCCATCCTGTTCCTTGGCTATAAATCCCACCTTGTTCACGCCAAATTCAGAATTGAGCATAGTTCTATACTGAGGTCTCTTTTTACCTTCTATAGTAATTGCTGAATAAAATCCATTTTTTTCATTTTACCAGGTCTGGTTTGACAGTATGTAGGTATATATTATAAACACACACACACACACACACACACACACACACACACACACACACACACACATATACACATAAAAGAAAGGAAACCAGGAAAGTCTTTTTTTAAATGAAAGAATTCTCTTGAGAGGATGACTAAACATAATCTCCTCCTCTTTTTGAATGAACAGTCTTTATAATATGGTTTTGTAAGTCTTCCTATCACGAAGTATAGTCTATTTCTTTGAATCTGGAATAGATTCATGACTTATTTTGACTAAGAGTACAACAGAAGTAACATTATGCCTTTTCTAAGTGTGTACCTCAAAAGACCTTGCAATTCTTCTACTACCTCAACTGAATCCGTACAACTGTCATGGAAATAAACTAGGTTATCCTGCTGCAGGATGACAGAGGAATAAGGCCCAGTTGCCCCCACTGCCTCAGTCAAGCACTCATCACCCTTACAGACATAATCACTTAGTTAACTGGCAGCTGATCACAAATGAGCAGAGCAGCTGAGCCGAGACTAGACCTGCCCAGCTGATCCCAGGCTAAATTGCTGATTCACAGATTACAAGATAAATAAATGATTGTTTTAAGCCACTGAACTTTGAGAAGGTTTGCTATACAACAAAAGATAACCAATAAATGTCCCTATGATATTTTAGAGCTTTATATTAGTTAGCTAAATGACTGATTAGCTGATGGGGTGAATAGATTAAAGTATTATGGTGTTGAAAGAATACCAGTTAATAAGCCTCTGCCTACACATCCTGAACTAAGGCTTACCAATTGATATAACCAGTGGATACAATTCACCCATATAATCAAAGCTCTCAGTTAAGGTCTCACTCAGTAAAGAAATACAACAGAAGTAAATCGATTTATTCAATAATAAAGGAAACATGCCAGATCCTAATAACGATCAATGTACCCTTACTCTTAAGTAAAAAACAATTTTGAGCAATTTCCAAATACATGAGGGAAGCAAGGAGAGATGAAGAAAAATAAAACTAATCCCTGAGACTATTAGTCACAAAGAATAGTCAGGGAAAACAACTTTAAAAAACTCTAACTAGAACTCTAACTAGACTTTTAAACAAAATAAAACATTTTTAAAAAAGAGAAATACAAGACTGTTTCACTCATATATTGAATATCCAGAAACAAAACAAAGAAACAGAAATATAAACACAATTCATAGAACTCAATACTGTAGACTATTAAACAAATGAAAAACATTAACTGTTATTTTGTTAAGTGATTGTTAAGGTTTACTTGTTCCATTAACTAACATCCTTATTAAGAACCCATATCTTTAAATAAAACAAAAGAAGAAAAGGGGGAAGGAAAAACCATCACCAGAAAAATTCACTTTACTATGATTTGGTTTAATGATTCAGAGACAGGCCTTCCTCTTTGTGGCATTTAGAAGACCATCAGCCTGAAAGCTTCCTGGCCACCCATATAAAAGAAAGCCTGCCAGCTGGGGTGTTCCTTCACACATACATATTAAAATTGGGATGGTGGGATATGAATATTTATAACCAAAAGATCAGATGTGGTAGACTGAATTATTCTTGTAGTACCTTGTCACATGCAGCTAGTAGCAACCAGTTCATGTTTTCAAAATTCTACCTTGAAATGTCCTGCCTAACACTATAGTTTCATTAGTTACACTTTCTGTCTTCCATGTTACTAAAAACAAGCTTTATCAACTCTTTCAGTAGTATAAAATACAGTTAACCATTTTTTTCCTAGCCCCATAACAGTTTTCTTTCTAACCACTACCTAGTCCCAAAGCCAAAGACATATATTTGAAGTTTTTGTTATAAGAGCACCCCACATTCAACTATTTCTGCAAACCCTTTTTAAAAGCTCAGTGCACACAAACAATAAGCATTCTTTTCTCACTGAGAAATAAATTCTTTAGATCCAATGAGACAACTCTGCTTCAGGCTGTAGGTCAAAGTGGATGTCTTCTCATGTTTCTCCATCTGGGGTTCAATTGTGGGCAGCAGATACCCGGTACATGCTTTGTTTATGTAAAGGTTATAAATTCCCAGAGCAAAAGCAAAAACATTTAATGCCTTTAAGACCAAGGTTCAAAAATGGTGCACTGTCACTTCTTCCCTTGGACTTTAGACCAAAGCAAGTTGAAACACCAAGCCCAGGATCAATAATGAAGGGGTGAAGTATACTCTTCCATGGAGATAGGTCAGGGGAGAAGATCTGTGAAGAGTTATCTAATCCACCATTATCCACCCTTCTACACACAAAATATTGTGTTTGCTAGGCAGCAAAACCTGACTAGTGTAAGAACCAAAGAAAAACTAAAAATGATAACAAATATTGGTAGAAAGGTGAGAAAGCAAAGGAGAGTAAAGAGTAAATGAATGATGCTTAAAGTTCATCAAAAAGTATAGGTAAAATCATAAAGTTTGAAGTTACCTAAAGAACAAAACAAAACAGTTCAAAATGTTTGTTTATGGGGCTAGGTCTGATAGTGGGAGGCAAGGAATAAGAAATTATCATTTTTCATCAAAATGACTTTGTACTACAATTTTTTGTTACTAAGTTCATATACTACCCTATTTAAGGGGATAAATGTAATGAATTTCAGCCAAAATTTTCTTCCTTAAAAGCTTGATTTTATAGAGGTGAGAATCTTCCTGTATATAAACTGAACTCTGTATGAGAAACTGTATCCTTCAAACCTATGGCAAATTTATTATATTTTCCTTATGGTGTAATATTACTATTCAATGTAAATATTCACTATAATATTCAATATAAATAAAAGCAGTTCACATTCCTATAAAATTCAGTTAAGAGATGATAATTCTTTTTTTTTAACTTAGGAATTTACTTAGTATCATTGTGACTTTTAAAAAGACTGAATTCAAAAAAGCTTACTTAGACATACCCTTGTGGCTTAGTGGTTAATACCACAGCCTCCAGCCAGTGTAGCTCACATACCTGGAGCTGGAGAAAAAAACAAGATGAACAACTGAAATGAAATAAAATGCTGCTTCTTCCTCTCTTTTTCTGCCTGCCTGTTTGCCTTCATTCAGTCCTACACCTTTCCTTTTTTAAAAAAGACTTACTTCTAAAATTTATTATTAAGTGATCTGTTACTATTCACAATATAAGGAATGGGTATGAATACAATGCACTGAGGAGTTTACAAGCAGAAAAGATAAAACACGAATACATGGCATCATTTAGACAAAGGTTAACAAGACTAAAGAGAGAAAATACATGTCATTCAGGTCACCAATTCTTTCCAACCATGGCAGACATCACAAAGCAAACATGACACTCTTCCCAGTAGGACAAGAGAACAATCTCAAAATTCTTTAAAAAAAATATAGATTGCTCAGTCTCCAAAATGATTATTCTAATTAATATTTACTGTATGAAAATATTCATTTTATTTCTACTTTTCAGAACTTAATGAGTTAAAGAGATTTTTCAAAAGGATTAAATATTAAATTCTACAATGAGACTATTGCAGTAATTGACCATGGGATATAGCTCTTGATGATTTGGCTATTTAACCAGTATGACCTAGAAAAAAGTTCAGTGGATATTCCAGAAGAAAGGGAAGTCTGAAGACGATTCAACAAGCATATCAAAGGTGAGTTGTCAATGTACAGCTTTTTTGTTCAGAGTTCTAGGCATCTCTGCATTTAAAAAATATAAATATCATTGCATGACGTAATCTATTGTACTAGACAGATTTCAGATTGGTTGCTGACCCAGCACCCGGAAGAAATCACCCTCCTCTTTTCCTAATTCCCCACATGCATCTGTCCAAAGCATTCAGTACATTACTCTATCCTCCTAAATTCATCTAATAAGACTAGGACAGGTACATTTGGCCTTAAAGTAGTTGATCAAAAGGAATGTTATCCATTAATGATTTGTGGCCTATCTTCCAAAGATAATCCAATCAGATTCTCAAGAATTTCAACTGGAGGCACACCCTGGTGGATCAGGAGTTGGGCCAATTGCCTCTGGAGAGATGGAAGCGTGGGGGCTCGTGGGAGAAAACCTGTGTGAACAACTAAATAAAAAATGAAATAAAGATTGTTTTTGTAAAGAATTTCAACTAAAGACAGAAAAAAATCAACAAATGAAAGTGTATACTAGAGCTACAAGACGCTGTAGAATAGTTTGGAGTCCTGTGCAAAATAAGCAAAGCAAGCCTGCTGAGCAAAAGGAAAGGGAGACTAAGGAAATCTGAGGAATAAAGCCCAAACCACAGTTCCCGTTTTCAATTCTGTTTTAGGTCCTGTGATGCATGCCTATGGATGTCCTCAAAAATCCCTACAGTAGCTATTAAAAAGGGGTGTGGCGGGTCCCTTATTACTTAAGCTAATTAAGCAACCAAAGAAACCCAATTAAAATGATAAGAGACTGCCTTGTAAGTAATAATCCTGTAGGCTACTGCCTATAATGTAAGCTGTACAAGTCCAACTAAGATAATTAAAATCAGTCAATTACTAATTTTAACTAGAAATCAAGAAACCTTATTGGCTGAATCAACTGTATTAAAAATAACAACATAGTTTTGAATATATTTTTAGCAAAAAAAAAAAAAAAAACCTTTAAAAATACTCATCCTCTTGAGTAAAAAGCAGAAAACAGTAATGCAATAAAACAGGAATTTAAGTTAAATGTTTTTCCCTTTTTTCTTTAAACTATGAAAGAGATAGATTAAAAAAAAAAATGGATCTCTGGTAATGAATGTAAAATGAAGGATTAGTTAGCAGGCCTACCTACTGAAACACAAAGTGAGCCCAAACCACATATATGAGAAATCTTTAGTAAAGCAATAATCTAGTATCCTGCAGACTTAATTTGGTCTTGTTCAGTCCATAGAATATTTCTAACATAAATCAGCTGGCAATCAGGACATTGCATCTTTCAAAAATGAGGGTTTTAGTTTTCTTTTAAAAAGTAAGTAATCTAGAAACAGAACAGACACTTTTCTATTGGGCAGAGCATCCTCTGTTAAGCCACAGTCCTCTCCACTCACTATCATACCACTCAGCATGCAATTCTTCTCTCACTATCCATCTGACTCTTTTGGGATATGCACTATCAATCCCTGTGCTGTTGATACAGATCTTCCAATTCACACTTGCACAACTCACTTGAGTGGCTTGGTTAGAATCATTTCTAATTATCAGCAACGTAGTGCACCTAGGTAAAAAAAATTATGATTTGGAACTTTGTCCTACAATCCAGTTCACCAATGCAGACTTCCTTTATCCTAAAGACAAGTTTCCTTCAATACTTCCTTTTTGGGGAATATGATCTCATTAGGAACCATTTCTATTCATCAGAAAAGGGTGGAGAGAAAGGAATCAGATTCCCAGTTCTATTCTCCCAGTAGATACCTATGACTCTTGGGTAAATTTAAGGATGCATACAAATAAACAACTGGAAGGGAATTATGGCATCTCTACCTGCCATCATAGTCTGAAACCTATACCTTGCTCATTTCTTTCAAGAAATGCTTTAATTTAGGCAACTGCATATTCATTGATGGCCTTGAACACATTTTAAAATATAGCTATAATAAAATCTGTATCATGTTTTTTTCTGCTATAAAATTGTAAATTATCAGAACAAAAGTTCTATTTCTATAATTATCTGACAAATTGCCAATCATGAAAATGAAACTACAGTAAAAATATATTTAAATATTCTAATAACCTAACTAGAAAAAACACTAAATATCTAAACACATATTAGAAAAGGAAGAATAATAAATGTTCAACTTCTCTTCAGAAAGAGATATTAACAAGAATTAAGATGTCTTTATAAATGAATCAATCATAATAAACATAACAAAAAAAAATAGAACAAACCTTTGACTATCAACAGCATGCATATCAACCCACAAGAGTACACATCCATCTTGATGTTGTACCCTTATCCACCATTTGTTGCCTGGGTTTCAAATTCAAATAAGCGTGGTAGTTGCTATAGTGACAATATGCCACTTTTGGAACCAGGAGGTCTGTACCACTAGGTATTTAGGAGCTTCATAACGTCAGTATTTCCTCCCACACTTTGAATTATAGCTTAGAAACTATAACTTCACAAAATGTGCTTTCATTCTGTCCTTTAGAAATCAATTCTGTTACTTTATCTGTACAATGTTTATATATATATACATATATACATACACACATATATACATATATGAGAAATAATCTAATTTCACCTAACATACCACCAACATATGTATTTAATAAATGTTTAATTGATTAATATTAAAGATGTTTGATTAATAAGATAAACTGTATGTCATGACTGGAATTTACTGTTCATTATTGTAAGATATCTCATCCATTTCTTAGCTCATTGTTAATAATCATAGTATTTCGACCAAATTACATTTAACATAAAGTAAAAACATCAAAAATAACACTAAACTGAGCCAAATTTCATGTTACAGAAGATTGATATTTTTTATTTCATTTAGGAACTAGTCCTAATAACTACATTATAATGGTATCCAAGAAAAAGGTAGGTTGTTGCTTACAAAATGCTAAGAATAAGAAAAAATATCAATATCAAATCAATCAGAGAATATTTCCAGATCATTAAAAAGTCAGAACTGGAAACCCTCATAAAATTGCTAGTGGGAATGGAAAACGGTATGGCCACTTTGGAAAATAGTTTGGCAGCTTCTCAAAAAGTTATACATAGAACTGCCATACAACCTTTCACCTTCACTCCTAGGTATCTAGCCAAGAGAAATTAAAGCATATGTTCACAAGACTTGTACATTAATCTTCATAGAAGTATTATTCATAACATCCAAACACTGGAAACCTGGGTACACACACACTTCATATTAGAGAATATACCACTCAGCGATAAAGAGAAAAGGATAATTGATAAAAGCTGCAGCATCTATGAATCTCAAAAGCATTATGCTAAGTTACAGAAGTCAGACACAAGGGGTCTTATTTTGGTATGATTCTATTTCTATGAAATGTTCAGAGTACACTTTTCTCTGATATTCAGAAAAAATAAAAGACTTAAAAAGCCGTTTATCGCTCTGTGAAGCCATATAACTTAGTTTCAAAACAAGTATTAAAGAAAAAGAACTGTTTTGTTTTTTGTCTTCCCAATAAGAGCCATGTTTCAAGGTAACTAAATACTGTCCATTTATGAGAGAAAGCTTCTAATCTAGAAAAGAATGCCAATAAATGGAGATGGAAAGAAAAAGTTAGAAATTATCACTTTGCAAACAAATGGCTCTGTTATTTTGAAATGGTGTGGGGACTGTGCCTTCTCCAGAGCCCTGAAGGAGGAGAGGAAATCACCAACCCTGCTTTCTGCTTTCTGGTCCCTCCGATGCCCATCCCATGTATCACAGGAACTTTCATCTCAAAATTTTTCTAAGCAAGTGTAAGTAAGATCTTTCCTTCCTTTGCACAGTATTCTGAGAAATTCAAATAAAGTACAGTGTGTTCCATTTAATATATATATATGTGTGTGTATATATATATATATATATATATCATTTTACAACCCTAAAGGAAAGTATAATTAAGACAAGAGTTATCAACTGTTGTTAAAGTCACCAAGTGGATAGTTAATGGAGTAGCTGGCCATTGTAGAAAACCAAAATAAAACCTCACAGATTTCTTTGTTTCCAGGAGGAAACAAAACACTTAACTTTACACAGAGAAAGACCAAGATGTCACCAATGGAAGAGCAAGACATCACAAATTTTATCAGTCCTTTAGCATTAATATCCAGGTTTACTGGAAATAAAAGGATTAGAAGATTAAGCTAAACGCAAAGACAAAGCAATCAATTAGTTACAGAAGGTGAGATATTCTATAGGACAATAAACCTACTATGGCAAATCAGTTTTAAAAAATGGGGGAAGGGTGACTATTGCAGTTTAAAAGTGATTGGAAATACAGTACGTACCAAAAACAAGTGTAGTCCTTAATTGAACTCTGGTTTGAAGGCACCAGCTGTAAAGGACATTTGGAAGATAAGTGGATAAATATGACCACAATATATTAGATAACATTAAGTTAATTTTCTTAAGTGTGATGTTATTTTTGTTGTATAGTAATGTGCTTTCATAGAGACACTTAAGTACTTACAAGTGAAAAATCTAAATGTCTATGGTTCACTCCAAAACACTTTAATGAGTTTAAATATTTAAACCCACGTTTTAATTTCCGAGTACAGTTCCCATACTCATTAATTTATTAATAAAATATGATAATTACACAGAACTCTTGCAGAGATAAGTTCAAAGACGTGACCTACCATGAATGATAGCTTTATTTTTTTTACAGATACTGAGCTGAAGAGAACTCAGAAGTAACAACAAAATATTGTCAGCAACGTGGTACATGCAAGGCAGGCACCAAAAGGCATCAAGTAGTATTAACCGAGAGCACAAACCTCAAAGAACTAAAGGTGTCTTAGTAGAACAGCGTCTTCGGTGTTTAGCACAAGAGAACCAGGCTGTTCCAAGATCACAGTTAAGGTTTTGAAGCGGTAGCCTCCCCCAAAGCAAACCTCAATTATTACATAAAATCACTTAATTCTTTCTGACTTCACCAACCTCACAATCAGTTAACTACTTCCCAAGTTGTAAAGAAGTTAAGGGACAATGGCTGAAAAATCCCTGTCGCAAGTTGAGTACCAAGCTGAAGAAAACCTTAAAAAAAAAAACCTAAAACCAGCTTAATTTTCGAACGAGGGCCTAGTAAATCTCAGAACCAGGAACGGAAAGCCTCTCAAATACTAGAGTAGAGAGTGATAATCGACCAGCAGATGTTAACTCATTTGTCTCGCGCCTGCCCTCTAAATCCAAAGGGTGGCGCTGTCCTTCACGCCTGCTCAACAAAAAGAGCGCGGCGGGAGGGCAATGTACGTCATCGGGCCCCTATGGGAAGTACGTTTTCGGCCTCTGTGGGGTCTCTCAGCCGCACCACCCCGCGCTTCTCCACTCCGACGCGATTAGCCCGAGACAGCAACATCTCCCCTTCCTTTAGTGACTCACTGATAAACTTTAAAAAAATTAATTTTAAGGAACACTGCATCGTAACATATGTTCTAGGTGTGCTCGCAAGCCGTAAACACTTTTAGGGAGGTGGGACCATGCTTGGCACTCTGACTCGAGTCCTCAACCAAACAACTTAGAAACGTTTAATAAGAAGCATGACGACACCTCGCACTAACCCAATTCCTCCACTTCCAGCGCCCGAGCGACGAAATTAGTCGACGCACAGACGTAAACGGACGGAGGAACAGTTGAGAGACCAGAGGGGGCGCCCACGACCGCCACCTTCCGCGCTTCCCGCCCCGCCCTGACCCCACCCCGCCTGCCGACGTGCGTCAGCGATCACGTGCCGCGTCTCCCTTCCCTACCGGCAACCGACCGCCTTTCTCTCCCGGAAGTCGCATCCTTCCGCTTCGGGCTCCTCCCACTACCAGTGACGTCAAACTCAGCGCCTACCACTCCTCAGACTCTGCCTCTAGGCCCAGGGAAGGTTGTTCTTTCCTTAGAAGAAGCCCTGCCGCTTCCAAACCTGCAAACAGTGCCAGAAAGGATTTTGAGGTTACTAGTTGTGGAAGCCTCGGACGCGCGTGAGTAGAGGTTGAGAGGCCGGAGACTGGCTAGCTGGATTACCCCGCGCGGGAGCCTTTTACCCCTGTCCGCAAGTTGTGCTGCACTTGGTTCCGCCGAGGCCCACGACGGTTCCGCCCCCTTCTTCCTTGTCATTGATGTTGTTGTTCTTGTCAGTGCCGCAGCCCCGACCGCCGGGAGCTCGAACCCGAGCCGGGGCCGCCCGGGTGGCGCGGTGGCGGCGGCTGCGGCTGCGACAGCTGCGACGGCTGCGGGGGCTGCTCCGGGGACTGCGGGGGCGGCCGGGAGCCGGCAGGCGGCGGCGGGGCCGGATGGCTCTCTGCGGGCAGGCGGCGGGCGCCGCATCGCTGCCCAGCGAGCTGATCGTGCACATCTTCTCCTTCCTGCCCGCGCCCGACCGACTGCGGGCCTCGGCCTCCTGCTCCCACTGGCGTGAGTGCCTCTTCTACCCGGCCCTCTGGCCCCAGCTCCGCATCTGCCTCCGCGTCTCCCCAGTGGAGCAGCCTCGACTCGAATTCCTCATGCGCAAGTGCGGCTGGTTCGTGCGAGAGCTGCGCGTTGAGTTCGCCGCGGAGAACTACCTGAGCGGCGGCGGCGGCTGCCCAGGCGACGGAGGCGGCGCAGACACTGGGACTGGCGGAGAAGAAGTCGAGGCCGTGCAGCTCTCTACCCGTTGGCTGGAAGTGCTGCGCACCTACTTGGAGCTGGTGTTGTGCGTGTTGGTCAGCATCCGGAACAACAGGTAGGCTGGTGGTGAACCCTCTTTCCCCCACCATTTTTCTATCCCTCTCCCCGGCCGCCTCTCCCGGCGGCTGGACGCCTCTTTCCTCTCGCCCTGAAATAGAATCAGTGCGGATTCACCCGACTTGCTTCGGCGTTGCTCTTCAGTAACAGGGGGTGTCAAATCTAAGCACGCTTATTCCTTGAATTGATAGGGCATTACAGGACACATCTTAATTCTTTATACAGTGATAGACTTGGTGTTTATCAGACACCACTCTTAACTGGAGTCACTGTCTCATTCATCCTCTCGGTGGCGGTAGAATGGAGCTGACTGGCTCCGACATTCTTCATTTAAAAAAATAGACAATTGAAGCTTGGAGGGTGGTCAGGCATATAAGTCAATCTTTGTAGACAAACAAAACATAACCCGATTTTTCCGACTCTGAACCTATCCATTCAAAACAGATGGGGGAAGGAGTAGGTATATCTCTGGTGTCTCATAGTTACAAGACTCTTTCCTAAAACAAACCTTTGACAGCCATTTTCTTACCGGACATAGTTTTGATTAACTGGGCCAAGCACAAAGAGTAGGAGGAGTGTTGGTTAAAGGGATTGGGGAGAGCCTGATCGTCAGATTCGGAAGGCCCTCCCAATGCACCTCCATTCAGTTTAGCCCCTGTGATGATTCACTTAAAAGTTGCATAGTACATGAAATAATAACAGCGGCACAGATCAGTGGAATAGAACTGAATCACCAGAAATTGACCCACTCACATACAGTCACTTAATCTACGACAAAGGAACCAAAGGCATTCGGTGCAAAAAGGAAAGTCACTTCAACAAGTGATGTTGGAAAAACTGGACAGCCACATAGAAGAGAATGAAGCTAGGTGACCACTCTAACAGCATTCACAAAATTTAACTCAAAACGGATTAGAGACTTGGACATAAGAGCAGAAATCATAAAGTTCTCAGAAGACAACACAGGAAAGACTTTCCATGACATCAGTCATAGAGAAGCCTTGGGGACTCAACATCAAGGGAAACAAAAAGAAAAATAAACGACGGGGACTACATCAAACTAAGGAGCTTCTTCACAACAAAAGAAAACATCACCAAAACCAAAAGGAAACCTGATAACTGGGAGACAATATTTGCATTCAATATTTCCTACAAAGGCTTAACATCTAAAATATACAAAGAACTTATAAAACTCAACAATAGAAGAACAGGCAATCTAATCAAAAAACGGAAGGAGGAAACTTTTCTCAAGAGGACACACAGATGCCCAACAGGCATATGAAATTATGTTCCTACTCACTAGCTATCAGAGAAATGAAAATTAAAACAACAATGAGATATCACCTTACACCTGAAAGACTGGCTAATATCCAAAAGTCTGGAAACAGTAAATTGCTGGCAAGGATGTGGAAAAAAGGGAACACTTTTGCACTGTTGGTGTGAGTATAAATTGGTATAACCCCTATGGAGAACGGTTTGTGGAGATTCCTCAAAAAACTGAAGATGGATATCCCATATGATCCTGTCATTTCCCTTCTGGGCATCTACCCAAAAGACACAGAAGCACCCATCCGCAGAGACGTTTGCATCCCCAAGTTTATTGCGGCCCTGTTCACAAGAGCTAAGAACTGGAAGTTACCTAAGTGCCCAACATCAGATGAATGGATCAAGAAGATGTGGTAATATATACAATGGAAGAACACACAGTCCTTAGAAGAGATAAAACCCTGTCATTTGAATAAATATGGATGGAACTTGAGGGGATTATGCTAAGTGAAACAAGTCAAAAGAAGACAGATACCAGATGACCTCAGTCATAGGTGGAATGTGAATAGACAAAACAAAGGAACAGATGAAACATAACCAACTCTGAAACATTTACAACAGAACCGAGGTGACCAAAATGGAATGGGGTGAGCAGGGGTCCAGTGGTGGTGGAGCCCACTGAAGAATGGGGAAGAACACTTGGTGATTTGGTGGGCATTGTGTGTTGAAATATACCTAAGAAATGGGGAAACCCATACATAGGAAATTATTTTAATGTGTAGAATAATTACTATAATAAAAAATAAATTTTACAAAAAGTTGCACAGTACACCTTGGTGTTTGTGTGTGTTCGGGGTAGTGGCCAGTGCCTGCAAAGGTTAAGCATGTTAAGTGTCCTGATTTTGCATCAAGTTATCTTTTTTTTTTCTTTATTTCTCTGTCACCTTCTCCACATCTTATCCAGTTAGTTTCTGTGTCTGGGTGTTCTGTCTAATCTTACAATTAAAATGATGTGGAAGAAAGTTCAAAAGTTCAAAACAGAGGAGCAACTTGCATAGTAATAATAGTTAAGCAATATACAAGTACTTTCACATTCATTATCTTATTTGACCCTTTTAGTGATTTAGGGATAGAAGCTATTATTGTTCATATTTTATAGAAAGGAAACTAACAACAAAGTCAAGTGATGGTGTACATTGTCAAATAGCATCTTTTTTCTTAAATATATTATGCTGAACACTATACAGTATTATGTTGAACAGAATTAAGAACAGGTCTTAGTTTAATGTTAGGATTTTTTTTTTCTTAATTGTGTGTCTGAATAGAAAAGGTTGTATGTAAACATGTATCTGCAGCATGGCTCCAGTGGCCTGTATTTTTCCCAAACTTTTTACATCAAGCCATTACCTTTACTTACTTTGATTTTGTCTGTCTAGAAAAACTGTTTTGGTTTTGATAAAGTTTAGAGACTGTCAGAGTTAAATATATAACTAGAGATCCAGCTGACTCAGAAGTTGAAAAGATTCAGTAGGTAAACACCTTTTGCAGATGAGATCAAGATTAGGGATAAGTGAATTAATAGGCTACCAATTAGATTTTTCTGTTCTGAGATCCGATTGTGCTCCTGAGCATCCATCCAGAAAATGCATGCCCTTGGTCCAAATAAGAGGAAGTCTTGCTAAGTGCTTAATTTCTTTTAGGTGTTTTAATAACTGGTTGGTTGGTTGGTTGGATAAAGTCATAGTAGTAGTATATCGTATCTTTCCTTTGTTGTTTGCACATTATCACCCTTTTATTGAAAAATACCTTGAGATACTCTAATAATACTAGAAATACTGATATGGATGTTTAAAATGTAGGTGAGTCTAGTTTTTACTTAATTTTGACATTTGAAAATGTTTTAAATCAAATTGTTTTATAACTATGGTAAAGCTTATTAGTTCCTTCTAATCATTTAAACTGCTGACTCACATTTAATGAAGACTCCCCCCCCAAATAACTTCAGTGTTTTATTGGCTTATAAAACTGTAAAATTTAATAGCTAATGAAAATTTGACATTGTTCTTTATATTTCCAAGTTAAATCTACAATAGTTTTGCTTTATGATTTCTGACATTTTTTAAGTAGAAGAGGAAGATATGAAACCTATCAGGTCACAACATTTTTGCTTCTAGGCTTTGTGCTGAATTCCTTTATATAATTCAAAATATTCAGTCTTATTTTGTTGTGTTCCAGTTAGGAAAATGTATCTCAGGAAAGGAACTAAAACTGTAACATTGAATTGTGAGAACTTTTTAGAAGTAGTTTCCTTTGAGGATAATTGGATTTTGTTTTGCTTAATCCCTTGGTTTCATTTGTGCATGTACTCAGTGATTTTAGCCACTTTATAAATGTCTTAAATGTTGGGAACAACTAATGAGGATCAAAGTGGTATAGAAATGTCTCTGGAGAATAAAATAGTCTTCCAGGTTTCAGATCTCTTTGATGACTGGTAAGAACAGAAATATAGTAAATTATGTATGGATATGTATTTGTATATGTGTATATCTATACATATATAATAATTGAATGAGCAAAAATAGAATTAGCAGGCTAAGATTCTAAATTTCAAGTACTTAATCTGATTTAACTAGATCTGAAACTGATGACATTTTAAAATAGAATTAAAGAAGAATATAACTAAGTTGAAGAAATCATTCTCTTGTCAATAGTATGGCTTTTTACATGTTTTAGAAAGACTGATAAACACTGTTTATGATTTTGTGCATATCTTAGGATTTGCGGAGACACTAGTAGTAAGTAGTGTTTTACTAATACTACCATAGGAACTGAGCTAAAATAATTTGCAAAATTAAAATGAAAGAAAGATTTTCTAACTAATTTTTTTCCCAGTGTTTTTGTTAGGCGCCTTTTGAGCAACTGCATTTTGTGGACATTGAGGAAAAACCCTTTTGCTTCTTTGTTTCATTTGTTGATTCAATAATAAGTAAAAGAACAAATAATCTAAGTAAATTAAACTGAGGTCATGGATTTCATCTTGAAGGATTATGTGGCATAGTTCTCTTGTAATTAGTATAGTCTACTGGCTTCAGAATGAGGTATCTATTTATTGCCATGGTTCAGTAGGTTCAGTTCTAATCTTGATGCCTACATGTTCTTTTGGTCCCTCTCTAACCATCTGAAACAGTTATGAGTGACCTGGAGGCTATCTGCAGTTTCCTTGGCATGACCATATGATCTATAATCTAATTTCAACATGATTTATTTGATAGTTACCCTTGAGTTGCCAGTGTTTCTTTTGTTTTTCTAAGTTGTAAAGTGAATTGCTGTTTTCTGAATCACTTAATAAATACATTTTCATTTTGAATGAAAAAATACGAACCGAAGAACATTTTTCTCCAAATGTTCATCATATACTATAAAGTTTGCCACTTAGAATTTTCTAGTCACTTTCAATAAGACGATTGTATTCAAAGACACAGTTTAATTATAAGAAACAGCAGAAACTAAGTGGGGGTCAGAACTAGGTTCTCTACCTGCCTCTCCCCTAACTAGTATTACAGTCTTAGGCACTGTAATTTCTACAGCTATAAAAAGGTGATTGAATTGAATGATCCCATAAATCATTTTAACGTCAAGAATATATCAGTGATTATATCTGAAAGAAAAGTTTTTGTATGTATTATTAGTTCTAATATAAAGATTATTGCTTTGACCATGCTGCAAATACAACTTTTGTTAAATTGTCCTTCAGTGGCATGTTTCTAACATTGCTGGGACATTTAAAAATGCTGTGTAAATGGAGCTAAAACATCTTCCAGAGTCTCCTTATATTGTTGTTAAATTTTACTAATAGCCAGGCTAACTTTTTAATGGTTTTAATGTAGACTAAACTCTTATAAAAGAGAAAACTTTAAAGCCAATTTTGTTTCTTTACTGAATTCTATTTGTTTGTAAAACCAGAATTTTTTTTCTATTTAAAAAATAGAAAAATAAGAATTTCACTGAGATGATCACTGGTAAAATATGATTCATTCTTTTGCAAAATTGGAATAATCATGTGTAGCTTTATATCTTTTTTCATTAATAATATGTATTGGGCATTTAACATCATCAGAAATCTTAGACTCTGCACATCTATTAGGAGGGTCAGAATGTAGAGCACTGACAGCACCAAATTCTGGCAAAGATGTGGAGCAACAGGAGCTTTCATTGATTGCTGAATGGAATGCAAAATGGTATAGCTATTTTAGAAGATATTTTGGCAGTTTCTTACAAAGCTAAGCATACTCAAGCATATGCTCTAACAGTCATACTCCTTGGTAATTACACAATAGAATTGAAAATGCATGTCCACGCAAAAACCTGGAGATGGTTGTTTATAGTAGGATATTACTCATAATTGCCAAAACTTGGAAACAACCGAGATTTCCTTCAGTAAGTGAATAGATGAATTATAGTACATCCATACAGTGAAATTATTCTTCAGCACTGAAAAGAAATGAGCTCTCAAGCCATGAAAATAGGTTAAATAATCTTAAATCCATATTACTAAGTGAAAGAAGTCAGACTGAAAATGGTACTTACTATATGATTCTAACACAGCATTCTGGAAAATGTAAAACTGAAGAAACAATAAAAAGATCAGTGGTTGCCTCTGGGCAGAGGAGTGGGGACAAATGAACAGGCAGAACACAAAGGATTTTAAAGGAATGAAAATACCCGATATGATATTATTATAATGATGGATATATGTCATAAGTTTGTCCAAACCCAGAGAACCCATATACAACACCAAGAGCAGTAAATATTAAGGTAAGCTGTGGACTTAGGGTGATTATGACATGTCAATGTAGGTTCTTCCTTGGTTATAAAAAGAAAAATAGCATTTTGGTGAGTGGTATCGATAATGAAGGAGGTTATATGTACTTTAAAAATATCCTGACCAGACGTGCCTGAGTGGCCTAACAGTAAATTTGCTGACACAGTCCACATACATCCCACGGACCTGTGTTCACATTCCTGGTCCAGGGGGACAAAACCAGTGTGAACAACTACAGTAAAAAGTGTTTCTTCCTTCTCTCCCTGCCTGCCTGCCTGCCTGCCTACTTGCCTTCATTCCTGCCTGCACCTTTCCTTTAAAAAAAAAAAAATCCTGACCATCAAGGATTACTAAACATAGATAGATAGATAGATAATCTATCAGTCCCCATTTCTATTCATTTCTATGGTTTCTGTAAAGCAGTAAATTTCCATTGGGAAAGCATCTCTTCCCCTCCCCCTACTTCAGTTGAAAATCATTTGTAAAGAGAAATGTTGCTGCTTGAAATGGGTTGTGCATGTAAACATGGTTGTATACATTCATCTATATTAATACAAGACAACTGATTGTAAAGTTTATATGGAAAAGTTAAAGACCCAGAATACCCAACACATTATTGAAGGAGAATTCAGAGGATTGACACTGCTCATATAGTATAAAACTACAATAGTCAAGATTGGTACTGGCAAAAAAATAAACAGACGTGGAACAGAGTAGAAAACCCAGAAATACAGTCAACTGATCTTTGACAAAGGCAATACAATGGAGAAATAATAATCTTTCTAATAAATGGTATTGGAACAACTGGACACCCACAAGGTAAAAATGAATGTATGTACAGACTTTATATCATTCTTAAAGATGAACTCAAATTGGATTGCAGGCATAAATATAACATTAATCTATAAAAATCATAGAATTCATAGGAGAGAATCTGATCTAGAATTTGGTGATGATTTTTTTACGATACACCACCAAAGGCATAATCCATAAAAAAGGATAATTAATAAACAACTTCATTAAAATGGAAAGCTTCAGAACTCTGAAAAACACTGTAAAAATAATAAGAAGCTACAGACTGGAAGAACATATTTTCAGAAGACATAGCTGCTAAAGGACTGTTAATAAAACTATAAAAAGAACTTTCAAAACTCAACAAAAAAGCTTGTAACCAAAAGAACGATTAGTCCTTAAATTACTTACGTTGCTTGTACATTATGTTTTAGTCACGGTATTAGAACTTGTTATCTCCTTTTCAAAGTGAAAATGGGATTTTTTAAAGTCAGGATTTGATTAAGCCTGCATTCTTAATAGACAAAATGTATATATACAAATTCCACATGTTTTCTAACCACTTGAATTTGAAATAGTGATCCTTAACTTCAGTTGTACTTCTTTTCATATGCTAAGGACTCCTAACTCAGAAGCCACGAAGACTTCATTTTTTTTTAAAAGAAAATTAACATTTCCATTTATGAAACTAATCTTATTTATATACCAGACTGTCCATGAAAGAACTCAACAAAAGTAAACAAAGTATGTCCACTTAAAGTTTTACTAGTTGTTTATATAGATTTTTCAGAAAAATAAGTCTGATTTTTTTTAAGTAAATAGCCATAAAAATTCTAAATTGAAATCACCTGGAAGCTAGTATGAATGATGAGAGAGAGAGAACTGTTCAGCTTCCAGACTTGGAACAGCCAGGCATCTTAACTTGATCATCAAAAAAATATCTCAAGCTCAATATGTACAAAATAGAGCTCATATTCTGTTTTACCACCTCACCTCCACACCACAGTACACACAAATCCCTGTCTCTACCATCTGCAGTTCCATCACCCAGAAAATTTGGGAGTTTGTCTTCACCTACTCTCTCCCTCACTCTCTATAGTCAAGTCAGCATCCTTTCACGTCCATTTTTGCCTCCTTATTTTAAACTAAGGAGGCTTTTATTCGCACACTACCATCAAGAACCCAGCTCAACCATACTTATACTCTCAAGAGGTGTCTCACTTCGACTCTGCCTCCTTCTAAGCTATCCTAAATCTATATAGCAATATTTTCTGTATGAAAATGTAATCATGCATTCTCCACTGAACCATTTTGGAGCATCTCATTGTTTTGAGGCATAAAACTTTTTTTAATTTAACAGCCTCTTCAGTCTCATTTTATTTTAGGTTTATTCTCTGTACTCCAGATTCCCTTTAGCATCCCAAACTTACTTTGCTTTCTTCAACTTCAGGGACTTAGTACATGCTCTTTCTTTTCCTGTACCACCTCTCCTCACCTTCCTTCTCCTGGTTAACTCACACAAATTTTTAAGGTCCTGATTTAATCAGTTTATCTACTGACCTGTAATTTTCAGTGTCAGGATGTCCCATGATGTATGACACCATATGACTGTTCTTCATAGCATTTTATCACTATCATGTCTCCAATAGAAGTGTGCTGTTTAGCGTTTGGTAGGCCCTCAAAAAATGTTTGATTGAAAGAATCAATAAATTAATGATTCCTCAAGCTAAGTTTTAGAATTAGACTTTAGCTAAAACTAAAGATGTTTGAGAAATGTGGCATTTTGTCAAAATGTTATTTTTCATTTACTTATTAAATCATCTATCACTCGGGCAGATTATACATTTCTTATTCAAGTTATCGCTAAGTTTTGTGTTATGAATAGAACCTAGTTGCTTAGTGTTGGTAGTTAGGAGTTTTTATCTTTACCCAGTTATTAATTTTCTCCTACTTTATTTAGAATTTTACTTTGAGAAAAGAAAAACTTTATAATTAAAACTGAAATACCTCAGTTTTTACCTCATGATCATGAGTTGTATGTTAGATTAAAAACTGGAGAAGGTTCTTTAGATTATAGTCAAAATAATATTTATTACTGAGAAAATACCTTCAGGGCATGGCTCCACACTGCCTAATGTAACTGGTTTGGGAAATTTTTATAATCTTAATACAGAGAATTTCTATGTTCTCTTGCATCTGAGTTTTTTAAGGTTATTATTTTGAATTTTTTGTTAGACAATTCATTAGCTCTCCATTACTTAGGGGTTGGTTACTGGAATGTTATTAGATGTTATTTAGATTTTATATAGATAATTAGCACATATACAGTTATTTCATATGACATTTTATTTATTCATCTCTAAGCGCTAATATAGATATTATTACTGATAAAGAATTGAGTCTTGAGACATGTATAAAACAACCTGAAGTTACTAAATCAGATTCTAAGTGAGTTATAAAGTAGAAACTCTTACTGAATATCCCCTTTTTATTTTTAATAATTATATTTCTGTATTACTTGGAAAATCTTTTCAAATTATTTTTCTAATAGGAACCTCCAGAAGTTTAGCCTTTTTGGAGACATAAGCATTCTGCAACAGCAAGGAAGTTTATCAAATACATACCTCAGCAAGGTGGACCCTGATGGCAAAAAAATAAAACAGTAAGTTATATATAGTTAGTACAAAGGGGCTTATGTTTTAATAATGTTATATTTTTCTTGAGACTTTATAAGACATAATCAGAAGAATTATAACTTTTTCCCAAAAAGATGGTATGTCCTAGAACTGTCTTAATTATGAAACAGTGATCAATATATGCCATTCTGTGTCAGAAATCTTTAAAATAAATCAAAGAATTTGCTGAGTAATTTTGCTATTTAAAATTGTAATATCTCTACTGGCCTTTGCTATAAGTTGTGTATCATCAGTCTTTTCTACCACCCTGATATAAAATGCGGCTTTCCTTTGGTGAAAAACATTTCTAAATGTTTTTATACATTTATATGTTTAACATACCTACATGTTTAACATTATTCAGTATATTTTAATATGAATTTTAATGGTATTTATAATACTACTATTTATGAATTGGATAGAAATTTAGTGAGAGAAAAGGACTAAAAGATTAGAAAGAAATGTAACAGGATTGTGTGATGTGTTTTCCTTACAGAATTCAGCAGTTGTTTGAAGAAATACTGAGTAATAGTAGGCAACTGAAATGGCTGTCCTGTGGATTTATGCTGGAAATAGTAACCCCAACATCATTGTCATCTCTCTCAAACTCTATTGCCAACACCATGGAACACTTAAGTTTATTGGACAACAATATTCCTGGTAACAGCACCCTTATCACTGCAGTTGAACTGGAGCGATTCGTGAATCTGCGCTCACTTGCCCTGGATTTCTGTGACTTTACAGCTGAGATGGCAAGAGTCTTAACTGATAACAACCATGTGCCTTTGCAACAACTGTCTCTGCTGGTCCACAATGTTTCCGTAATGCACAAGTCTCTGGACAACATGCCAAATGATGAGCACTGGAAAGCTTTGTCACGAAAGAGCACCAGCCTTCGGGTCTATATAATGGCTTTTGATATCAAGAGTGAAGATATGTTAAAGATTCTGAAACCCAGTATACCACTAGAGAGGATTCATTTTGACAGTTACATTACTTGTGTTTCAGGAGCTATTGTTGATCTTATATCCAGGCAGTATGATAAGTTCCTCACTCATTTTATATTAATGAATGATGTGATTGACACTTCTGGTTTTCCAGATCTTAGTGACAACCGAAATGAAGATCCATTGGTTTTATTGGCATGGAGGTGCACAAAGCTCTCTCTTCTGGCAATTCATGGTAGGTGATTATTATTTTTTTTAATATCTTAAGTTAATGACATAGCACTTACAAATGAAAGTCGTATTTATTCTACCCCAAGTATTCTACATTGTCTTCCCTGTTATTTTTTTCTTCCACCATGTGCTTGATTTTAATTCACAAAAATAGCATTTGAAATTATCTAAGAAAGCATGCCTCTCTGCCTATAATAGATATATTTCCTCTCATCACAGTATCTCGAAAACAGCACAAAAGGAGGAGAAGATAGGAATGCTCATGTTCACTGTCTTATTTTCTAGACATAGTGTTTATGACTTTTTTTTAACGATGGTATGTTTCTAGAATCACACAGAAAGGCAGCCTGAGCACCAACAATTCAACCCAGGTGTGCTAGTGGCATATTGGGTGAGCATTTCCCTCTGGGGCCTTCCTTCAATGTTATTATCTCCAGTGTCTATACCACAGGGAAGCAGCATCTTGGTTCACAAGGAGGCTATTTCTCTTTCTACCCCACACCAAGGTTTTTGGTTCAACAACTGAAAGCCATTTCTTAGGTCTAGGAGCAACTGCTGAGGGGTCAAGTCCTTCAGCTCTGGGGACAGTGCCCATATTACTGTCCCCTCCCTAAGAACTCTGGGGTCTCTGAACAGGGAGACATGACTGAGGCAGATCTACTTTTACCATTTATGAAGATGTATATCTTTTCTCTCTGTGATGCTCATCTCAGTTCCTTTTTAAAGATTGTAGATGCTATGTGGGTATAGTTTGGTTGTGCATGTGAGGTGTGGAAGATCTCAAGATCTTAATAGTGTGCCATCTTAGAATTGGAATCTTGACATTTTTTTAGCCAGTATTCGTGTGTGGGAAAATGTGTGTCTTGCTCTTCAATATTTTCTGTGTAATTTGTCCAGGAATCAGAGTTAGTAGCAAAAAACAGACCAGTATTGAAGGTAATAAGGAAAATTGGAATTATTTTTATAGAGTAAAGAAATGTCAGGTTATTTAAAACTTAATCCAATGTTTGTTAAAGCTTTCTTCTTTTAAGAAATAAAGTGTTAAACTCTTAGATTATAAGAACAATAATATGGTCACCCTATAGGGTAGTGGGCAGGGGACAAATCGGGTAAAAGGAGTCATTTGTATGGTAGTGAATGGAAACTAGATTTTTATTGGAGATCATAATGTACCATATTCAAAAATCAAATTATAATGTTGTACACTTAACCTATATATTATTTTAAATCAATGTTACTTCAATAAAAATATGTAAAAAATCTTAGATACATCTATAGCCCCTCTATCCCCTTTATTCCTTTCTAGAGGTAACCATTTTATAAAGTTAAGTGCTTATCATTCCCCATAACTCTTTTAATGAAGAGGAAGGAAGGAAAAATAATTTTTTTTATTCGTTTGGTTTTTATTTTACTCCAAAGCCTGGGTCCTGAATCCTGCTTAACATGGTCTTTACATGGTCTGCAACCCAGCCATTTCAGCCACCCGAGTTACAAGGGTGCACTTCTCCATGACTTTTGTACTTACATACTTGCTACTGAGAATTAACCTTCATCTTTATAATTTAAAGTATCACTTTATAACTGGACTGTAAGATCTCATAGATGATATTTCACTAATGAAAAATACCAGTTTACTATGTATTAATGGATACATATATATGAAATTTAAAAAATTGTTCTTTGATATATCACTATCCCAGAACCATAAAATTATGCTTTAAATGTCCTGATTTTAGAGAATACAATGATACCAGAATGGAATTGCAGCACCTACCAGTCACCACCCTCAATGATATTCTTGGAGACAGTATCAAACTTCTAACCTTTGGTTTTCCTCAACTATTACACTTGTTCCAACTTCAATATATTGGGTTTTTATGTTTTTGTTTTTGTTTTTTTTTTGGAAAAAAAGACTGACGTGGTGAGATACAAATTTGTGGAAAAGACTAACTTATAAAGTGGATAAAATGTAAGGAAATGACATTGTCTTTTGCTTGTTTTTAGGTTATACAGTGTGGGCACACAATCTTATTGCCATTGCTCGTCTTCGTGGCTCTGATCTAAAAGTGCTTGAAGTCACTGAAGAAAGCATTGATTTTGACCAAGGCGAACTGGCCGACCAGGATGTAGATCCAGTGCATAACCTTATTGAGCAGGTATCCCTGGGCCTCAGTCAACCTTGGCATGCAGTCATGGACATCGAATCACTCAGTGTCTTCACTGAACCAAATCGTCATTTTTACAGAGAGATGCAAAGTTTCAGTGAAGGCATTTAGCTTTTTTTTTTTTTAAATGTACAATCCCTGTGGTTACATATGCAAGTAGGGTCCTATTATGTTGTTTGTTATTTTTTTTTTCTTTAGTGTGAATTAATCCCTTTGTGCTGTGTTTAATCAGTATTAGCTTTATAGAATTATATATGTATATTCTACTTCTTGATCAAAGAACGTAGTCAGGTATTGGTTTAGAAGTTCAAAGTGACATTGGATAGGGCTTTCACGGTTAATGAACTTGTTACCAAACCATAAGGATATATAACCGAAGTTTATCTGAGGTTGCTGGCTAACTTTATTTTTCACTGAGTTACTCTGTTTTTTTGATGTTTTTATTCCTTGTATGTCAAGAGTTCAGAGCTCAGGAGCCAAAATATTTTTATACCTATATAGATATATATCCATAGCCTGGTGGATTTGTATGCAATGCGCTGCATTCATGCATTTTGATAACATTTCATTAATTTTGATTTGAAATGAAAGGAGGGTAATATGATCCCAAATGAGTTATATTTAACAGAAAAGCCAAGACTTTAACTCTCATTATACATATAATAGTTAATAACAACAGTTACCATTCTGAATTTTGTATAGTACTAGGTTAGAACATTGCTTAACCCTTTTTTTAAATGCATTTACATAAACATGGATACTCAAGTTGTTGGATGTTTTTAAAACTATCTGACATAATTTTATTCATTAATTATATTATACATTCAAGTTAGCTTTTTAGCCTAGATTTCAAATAGTGGAGGAATAAACTTTATTCCAGGGTAAAACCTCCTAAAGGAAAATCAAAATACAGAGTTGTAGACACACATGCTTACAAACAAACATTAGTCGTGAAATCCCTAGCAACAAGTCACTGGATTTTTCTCTGTCAGCGCGCGTGTCAGCTGCCAAAGAATAGACTTAACTGAAGAAGTGCCCACATGCTGGCAAAGGCCGGCTCACTCTGGCCAGCCAGATACTGCTGGATTGTAATATTTAAGGTCGAATTTCGACCTGTGGTACACAGCTGTGCTGTGGCTCAGTCAGCAACCTCAGAACTCTGAAAAAACAAAAAAAAAAGAAAAAAAAAAAAAAACATGCACCTGTTTCACTGTGAATAGTGAATGTAAAGGAAAGAAAGGAAAAACTGAAAGCTTGTTCTATCACAGGTATGAGCTGCTATGATACATGAAGAACATTCCATGAAGTATGTTTTAAAACCTTGTTATATCTGAGAGGCTTTAAAAGCCGATTTAACTGTTTTCAGGGCAACCGCGGTACAGACGTGGTCTCTGTGAGACTTCCACCTGACCCCAGTTTTAAGTGGTACGAATGTTGTGCATTTAATGTTAAAGGACAGTCTGCAATAATAAAGTAAGTAGCCAACGTGGGTGCCCAGCAGTGCTGAGACCTGGCTGCTCTATTGTAAGCTTTGGAAACACAATTTATGCAACAGATGTCCAGATATGATTCTATTTATGGAAAAAGTTTATATGTGTTTTACAAATGGTTTTACCATCTTATATTAAAATGACCTTTTGACAGGTGTGCACTGTTTTTGTCTCCAGTGAGCACATACCATGCGGATTTTATATGTACATCAGTAGTGTGAATCCACTGGCACGGTTTGTGTAAATGCCAGATGTGGTGAGATTTTATCTTATAAATGTGATCAGATAAAATAACTCCTGACAGAAACTGTAAGGAAATCAGCTGAATGTTTGACCTGATGACTGATGTTGTATGGTTTATGTTAAATGTATATTCTTTTAATCAATGAATAAAGCATTAAAAAGTGATCATTGTAATATATTTTATTGTATATGAAGCATGAACACTTTTAGTGTTAATAAACTACAGTAATCTTTATATTGTGTATATATGCTAGCTCTTGTATTCTGGTACAGAAAATCTTAAATTTGGAAATTTATATCATAAAACTCAGGCTGAATAGTTTGGAGCATTTTAATTTTTTTAACTTTAATGTTAAGCAAAATACAAATTTAAAGCAATAGACTGGTTAGCACAAAATTGCAGTATATTATGCATTCAGGCTATATTATTGATATGGGAAATTTTCAATTATAGTCTAGAGGAACTCTTTATTTTTAAAAAATTCCTTTATTGGGGCACGCCCTGTTGGCCTACCAGTCCAGTTCATGTGGGGCAACAACCAGTGTGGACAGCTAAATAAGACTGAATAAATTCATTCTTCCTCTCACAAAACAAAACAAAAATTCCTATACTGGATGGAAAGATATTTTTATATGCCAGTATTAAATAGTTAATAAGGCATGCCCTGATAGCGCAGACACTAAACCTGTGGATGGAGCATAGACCATGTAAAACCCAAGGACCCAGGCTCATGACTGGGGTAAGGAGCAGAGAACAACCAAAACAAAGAAATGAAAGTACTTCCTTTTCCTCTTCTTTTCTACCTCTCCTTAAAAAAATAGTTCATAGACCCTTGTTTTATTATAGTTTGGCTTTGTAACCTCTTTGTTTTTAAGACAAACGGATATCACTTATGAGAAAGAAAATGACTTCTTTTCCTTCTTCCATCTTCCCTTAATCATTCCAGACACTGACTTCCATGCATTGCCTCATCTTGGCATGATAATCAGGTGTTCACAGAGACTGTCATTATACCTACTACCTTATTTCCCATTGAACTCCTTTGAAACAACAGGTTGATTTATATTCTAAAATAGTACCCAAAATGTATGAATAAAAGTCAGTTAATATATATGAATAGCATAGACATTAAAGCTGATAAAATTTAGTGCTTTTTTCTGCTCTTAAGATCTGTCTCTAACGCTACTTGAACACAAACTTCTGAATTTGTTTTCTCATCTGTGAAATGAGGGATTGAGTCTTCACTGAAAGTTTCAACTGAAATTAGCCTAATAGCTTAGAGGGACATAAACAAGATCATCTTTGAACAAGTAAGTTAAGTACTTTCAAAACATAATTTACTAAACTATGTAAAATTTACTTACCTAAAATTACTTTCCCATTTCTTCCACTACCCTAGGAATAAAGAAATCAAAGGAGTCTTTGGGGTGGGTCTTGGGAAGGATAGTGTGCTTGTGGGTGAACACATACACTCAGAAACTAACTTACTTCAGATGGCATGAATCAGACTGGATCTTTATGAAGCCAATAACAAAATGGTAGTATGGAAATAACACAGAAGTAGATGTGGATAATAGCCATCAAACCAGAATTTATCAATGCTTCCCAACATTTTCTGTGTCCTGACACAGAAAAATATTGTATGGAAGTGTCTTGGTGGAGTAGCGGTTAAGTCAATCGTCTCCAAAGGAGCACAGGCCACGTACCCCTGGCTTGGAGTCCTGGGTCCAGGGTAAAAAACCAGTGTGAACAACTAAATAAAAATTTTAACTATAATGCTTCTTCCTCATCTCTCTTCTGTCTCCCTGCCTACTTGCCTTGATTCATGCCTGCATCTTTCCTTTAAAAAAAGAAAAAAAATACTCTGGCATATTGATATAAACTGGAAAAATTGAAGCAAAAAATAAAATCACTTCCTTAACATAATTTTTCAAGTCTTCAATGTTTTCATTGATGACCTCTTAAAAATGTTAATGTTGCCACCAATTAGAGACAATCAAAAAATAATTTTTAAACTTCCTTAACCAAGTATTTATGCAGTAAAATTGTGCTTAAGAAGTCTAACAACTCTTCTGGTAAATGTAGAAATTTCTTATAATACAAATTTCAGATCAAGTGATTTTTCCCATTATAAGTATTTCAAAATATCAAGCACTAATGTGTAGACTCCCATGCAAAGTCCTGCCGCTCATTTAGCCACCACTGAGCACACAATCATCCACCAGCAGTAGTATTTGATTAATATGAAGGTGGAAGTGTGTAGGGAGCCCATCTCCCACTCCCAATTCCCACCCCCCCACACACAACCAGCTAATTCTGAAACTTCACACCTGGGCTTCTTACCTTCTCTTTGGACACTTAAAATGTCAATGCCTGGAACAAACTTCTCTTGCAGTTTCGTAGACTCCTTGTCCATCCAGGATGGCTAATGGAACACTGTATCTGGCAGAGGAGTTGTGAGTGCTTGAGTTTGCTTTATCCGAGCCACAATGTTAGACCCTCTTCCACTAGCAGCTCTCCAAAAAGTCTGAAAGCATCAAGAGGCAACAAGCCAGAGATGGTCAGAAAATGGCGACCTGGTAGGGACAAGATTCAGATTCTCCCCACAGAGCAACAAAGAATTCATCACCTATTCTCCAGAAACAAATAATGAGGAAACCAGGTGCAGCGGCTGCAGAGATGGAGCAGCTTTCTCAACAAGAAGTGTAGGCGGAATGTCCCAATGCGGAGCAAAATCACAGATTTGGGACTGGAGATAAGGAATGTGGCGGAGTAAGTGGGACTGTGGGAAGACAAACAGCCTGGAGAGCTGCTACAGAAGAAGCAAAAAGTCTGGAAACAACAAATGTTCGTGAGGATGCAGAGAAAAGGGACCTCTTACACTGTTGGTTGGGAGTGCAAATTAGTGCAACCCCTAGGGAAACGGTGTGGAGATTCTTCAAAAAGTTGAATATGGAAATCCCTTAAGATCCTGCCGTCCCACTTCTGGGTTTTTACCCAAAAGATATAAAAACACTAATGTACAGAGATCTATGCACCCCCATGTTTGTTGCGACACTATTCACAATAGCTAAGAACTGGAAATTACCTGTGCCCAACATCAGATGAATGGATCAAGAAGATGTGGTACATATATCCTATGGAATACTATACTCTCCTTAGAAGAGATGAAATCCTGTCATCTGAATCAAGATGGAGGGATCTGGAGGAGATTATGCTAAGTGAAACAAGTCAAAAGAAGAAAGATAGATACCAGATGATCTCATTCATAGGTGGAATGTGAATAGACAAAGGGACAGATGAAACAAAATTAAACCCTGGACACGTGCAACAGAACTGAAGTTACAGTAGGGGTGTGGACAAATGGTGGTAGAGCCCCCTGGACAATGGGGAAGAACACTTGGTGACTTGGTGAAGGGCAGGGTGTGTTAACATACAGCTAAGGAATGGGGAACCTATACATATGAGGTTATTTTAATGTGTAGAGTAGGTTACTACAGTTGAAAAAAAAAGAGGGAGACCATCAGCCAAGGTTACAGGCCAGCCCCAACTCAGCTTGGAGGAGCATCACTCTAGTACAGTCTACTACTTTTGTTAACTTGATAGTTGTGGAAAGAAAATGGAAGGTGTATTATGAAAAATGAAAAAATTGCAAGATACTTGAATCATCCCATCTGAAACATTAAAAAAAAAAAAAAAAAAGGTCAAGATAATGCTATATCTGGCAAAGCAAAGGGAAACACAGCTGCAACAAGAATTGACATATTCACTTTATATTTTGCAATATCTTGTAAAGTTGAAGTCTGGATCCTATAACCCAGGAATTCACTTCTAGATGTATTGTCTAACACCAGGCCTTTGGCCTTTTTTGTTCTTACAGTCCCTAAAAATCCTAAAGGAATTTTGAAAAACTTTGTACTCCTTTGCGTATTTTATAAACATTTAAAACTGGTCATAATCTTAGTAGATAATGAAAATTTAACAGTTTAAAATGAAATTAACATCATTTTTTTAATCTTTACAAGATATTGCAAACTTCACAAGATAAAGCAAACTTGCTCTGTAGTGATTATATTAATTCTGGTTCCAAAGTGTTTCCGTTTTACTTGCCAGAGTATTATCTTGCCCTTGTTGCTTTAATCTAAATGCCACAGTAATTCAGTGCCTACACCATCAATCCATTTTTTAAATGGATTGATGATCATTTGGAAATTGTACTTCATTCCCCTCCTTAAATTCATGTTGTGTCAGTTATTTATGGCCTCACTTATTGCATCAGTTTATGTCAGTTTATGGCCTCCATTCTGAATACAGCTTTCAGTATATGCTCTCTGGTAACCGATTTTAAGCACAATGTTGTTTTCTCAGTAAGGGTCATGAGACAGACGTGGTAGAAGGAGGAGGAGGCTCTCCTGTCGCTTCTGGGGCAGAGCAGGCCTGGGTAGACTTTGCGGATGTGAGGACGTGTGGTGGAGCCTGCCCCAGCAGGCAGCTTTGCAACCTTAGCCTGAACTTCCTTCAGCCGTCTTGACAAGAAAACCAGTTGCTACACAGCGTACATGCTTTGAAGGTCTCCTGGATTCCCACTGCCTGACCCACCCACTGAATGTGAAGGCCTCCACGGCAGTCCCATTGCACATTCACAGCACCACTTGCTATTAGCCTCCTCCCCACTTGGACAGCACCTACTACTTACCCAGCAAGTCTAGGCCAGCTCAGGTCTTGTGGAACCGGCAAACTTCTTTGCCATCCTGGGGACTGAACCTCGCCTTCTCCAAAGAGGGCTGAACTTCCAAACTCATCCTACCACAGGTGCCCTCCCTCAGCCCTAGGGAACCACAGAGTTTCCTTACATCTCAGCTTTTTCTGATATTATAGTTAATAATTCCTTCTATCGAACTTTGTCTGTTTAAACTTTCCTTTAAACTGTATGGTTTGTCTCGTCATTTGACCTACACTGCTCTACATATATCCTTTTCAGCTATCCCACAGCATTTCATCTTAATGTAATGTCTTTTTGTTATTCATTGATTACTTATCTGGAACAAAATATATATCATTTAAAATTTGTAATTTTTTCTTAAAATAGGATACATTAAATTTTTCTGAGATTGTTGTATACATACATAATAAAAATATAAATATTATACATTTAAATTAATATAAAAATAAACTTATTAGAACTGTATTTCTTAATGAATCTGGATCCATTTTTCTTTTTTTCCAATTAGTTCATACTCTATAAAATGAGTATCACTTGTTCCTGAAATGAGTCAAGTCCAGCATCAAATCTTTTTTTGTTGTTTTTTTTCATTTTCCAAATACAAGTGCCAAAAACCCTTTTTCACATAAACAAATAAATAGAAAGTTACATTACAGCAATGTCACTCATTTGAACTCCTGAGCTCATGGGATCAAAGAGACACACTGCTCTATCATAAGTCAAGTGGTTAAAAGCAATAACTACTTATTCACTTTCTCAACAGTGACACCAATATTTCAAAATGTCTCTGTAGTTCCAAAGGTTTGTACACTCTCCTTATTATGATACTATATAAGATTAGGACAAGATGAAAGGTATGTGTTGTTTGTTTTTTTTTTAACAAGAAGGCTAATTTGTGCAAAAGGGAAAGCAGAAAAGAAGAATCTACACCTTCATAGTTCATCCTTCTGAAAACAAGCTAGGAAAAGAGTACATATGAAAGGTGAAATTCTGTGCCTTTTCCTAAAAAAATACCTGCATACTACTTGGGAAGTCTTGCACTCTCCCCAGGGCTGTTCTTAGTTTGAAAGCTACAGTTCCAGATAGTTATTGTTTCTATGACAAAGAAACAAATATAGAATGTTTATTTCTACATTATTATTAATGAAAAAAGCAGGAGCAACCTAAGCATTCAATAGAATGAATTTATTGTAACATATCCACACAGAAGGGTACTTACTAAACTGTCAAAATGAAGTCACTAAACCCACATTTATTAACAAGGATGAATCTAAAGTGAAAAAAGCTAACTTCTAAGGGATATATTTATTGATATAGACATGGCTATAGTTATGCTATTGATACATATTTTGAAAAAGGAAAAATAAACGTACATAAATACATTTAACTAGAAAAACAAAACATTCACATCTTTACAAGTGTGCTTACCTCTAGGGTATGAAGGCAAAAAATTGACATGGGCATGAGGGTAACTATATCTCTTAAGTTTTTACTAGAAAAACACTAAGGCAAATATTAAATTTATCTCAGACAAATAAAAAGAGTATTTTGTTCTTTAGGATATTTAAAAGCATTTATACTTTAGAATATCAGTATTATCCAAGATACTAATAAGTGCATGTTTACAGACTGACTTGGTTCACGATCCCTGGTTGAGTCTAAAATGTGACCAAGATAGGATAGATTTTCTTCCATAAACTCGTGGATGCATCCAAGTAAACGCAAAGATCTATGGAGACTTTAAAAACCCATTTAGTTGTAGGTAGGAAGTTCTCGATCGATTTTTTAATGTCACTGTAATTAACTTTCATAGCTCAATTTAAAGCATTATTATCATTACAGTAATACGTATATAATAGAAACAAGATAACTTCAGTTATTGGAGTGCAGCCAAGGATTAAGAAGTACAAGACTTGTGGAGTCACATTATTCCTTGCACTAATGCTTAAAAGGCATTTATTTCATCCAGAAGAATCACTTCCACTTCCTTCCTTTTAGTTCACTTATTATTATTTTCAGAATTAATAAGACTTTTCATCTGTTTTCTCAGTCTATACAGTATACAAGTGGCAGGGAGGAATAACTATGAAAGACATACAAGTTTAAAGGCCTGAACAGAACATACCTAATCTTCAACTTTTTGTAGAGGAACTTGAAGCAAACTTAAAACAAGCCTGAAATACATGACAATAACTATTTATAATGACTGAATCAATAGGAAAATACATTGTCTTTAGAATAGCTATGTAATAAGTTAATAGAACTCTGAATAATTTTAGAAATATTTTCACACAAGAAAGCTAACACGAGTTAAAAGGAATAGACTTTTATTAAGAAACATTCATTTATGTGAAATTTTCTGAGAAAACAGCCAGATAAATTTAGCTAAGAAATATCGCAACCTGTATTGAATATTTACTATGCCAAGCACTTTAAGCACTTCAGAAGATTGTTTTACTTAATTCTCACAGCACCTGTCATCCCTGTTTCCAATATGAGGAAACTGAGAAAATGACAGATTAAGAAACATGTCTAAAATCATAAAACTACCAAGTGTTGAGGAAAATTTGGACCCATATGTCAGGATTCCTATATTATATCTCCTCTATCTTGCCACTTTCTTAAATACTAAACTACACTTTTGTTAGGCACATAATACTATTTTTAACTTAATTTTTCAAATGCATCCATATTAAATTTTAAAGTTCCATGTACATTGCTGTATTTCTTATTTCTGTTAACTATCCTTGGTTTACTCTCATGTGTGTCTGTGAAAACATATTGAAAATATAAATGTACTACCTAACCTATGATTTTTCTTATTCTAATTTTTAATAAGAAAAATTATATATTTGGTAGTGAGTGGTTAGCTGAACTGCTGACAAGAGGCAATAGCAACTGTAAGATAAAGACAATTGTAAAATAGAATACTCACGAGTTGGCAATTGTCATTTATTTCTGGAAGCTTTGAACTACTACCAGGAATGATTGTTGGGAGATTTTAAAGTCAATAAAATGTATGTATTTTGGTCCTTTTTAAACAGTTTTAAACGTTATTATAGCTCTGCTTGTGGAGACATTTTTAAAATCTCATTGATCAAGTGTAGTCTGTTAATACAATGATACCCTTGATCATATTTTCCAATAAATTAATAAAATCAATAGATTATTTTGGTATCTTATAAACCAAGGGGTCATCAAATGAACAGATCCAAATTTTTCAGACCTACATAGTTACCTCTTTACCCACAATAAGAAAATATAATTCTCTTTTGATCACAGTAGATTCTTGGATAAAACTTTAACACTATGTATACTGTAGTTGTACTAAACTAACAACTAGATAATTGAGACTTTAAGATTTCATAATACAGATTTAAAGACTAAAACAGATATTCCTAAATCAAACTATTTCAAAATACAAAATTAACATAAATATGGAATAATTTGAAAAACAAAAAGGACTTGAACATACGATTCAACCTTCGCTGACTGTATTACTTCACACTTTTTCCTTACAACACAAGCTAAATATCTGCTACAAGTATCCACAGTCAAGGCTGTTAAGATATTCTGAAGCTTTTGATTCAAAGGGATAATAAATTGGCCTTAATAAAGAAAAACTTTTCCTAAAATAAGAATAATAACCAAACATTCAGAATTAATAATCAAAGATTTAAGCAAAATACAGATAGGAATTCTAGACCTAATTATGAATTTACAATATAATGGATAGAAAGAGCGATAAATAATATCAAGGAAATGCAGCCATTAAATGATTATGAGAAACTACAGTACAAATGGCCTGGTTTTGAAAATCAGGCAGTTTTTTAAAGTAGAATAAAACGAGATGGAAGTAAAAGAGATTAAGAGCCCTACCAAACAAACACAACTTTGGACCTTATATAATAAATACTAATTCAAACAAAAAACAACTGAATAAATGAGTAGATATCTGATGACATTAAATGATTGAGAATTTGGATGATTCAGTGGTAGTTAATAAATCATTGTTTTTAAGGTGCATAGCGGTATTCTAGCTGTCTTTGTTTAAGGGTTCTCATCTTTTAGAATACAATCTGGGTTCCAGCTAGTATGTTCCCAGGTATGGTCCCAGTTCTGTCTGTAGCAGAGGAATATTAATATTGTTCTATGTAATCACCATAGAAGCTGCTAAAATCGGTATGAATATTTATTGAAAGTTAATACATAACACATTTTACAAGTTTAACATATAACTGTTATCTGTTAGAATAGACATGAAATTTAAAGAGCTGAAACTAGCTTTGGAGCTGAAACATATGGTAAAGATCATTTTTATTTCCATGTTTCTAAGCTCTGCTGCACCTGAGTGTTTGGAATGTAAGTCATATTTAGCATCCTGAAAAAAAACACAAATACTGCCACGGGAAGTATTTGGCTTATTGGAGAAATCCAGAGAGAATTTTTAAATACTTTAAGGTTTATTTTCAAATACTAAAATATTTTAAACCTTCTCAAATGCTGAAAGTGATTGATGATAGATATTCAAGTGCACACACACAAATCCCACTCCTAGGAAATGCTCATTTTTGAGGAATGAAAAATGCCATGGGGAATGGCATGGAATTTCGTGTCACATTCTCAAAGTAATCTGTGAGAGATATTATCTTTGTATGTAGCCAAAATACGCTGCCTATTCTTCATGTATGTCCAGGAAGTATAAACTACTAACAGATTTTAACTTAAAATAGGAAATGTGAATGTTCAATAGTGTCTTAAAGTAGGCTAGCAGCATCAATCAAGAAAGCTACAGTGAAGGTAAAACAGAGTAAACAGTCTGAGACTGATTAATGTTCTATTCTTGATAGGACTCCTCCTATTTGAAAAGCACAGAGATTAATAAAATCTAAGCAGGAAGTTCCCAACTAACAGAGTGTAAACCTCATAAAAGAAGGCCTTGCTTGTTTTGTCCAAGGCTCTCTCCTAAACACTTAGAATGCCTTGCTCGTAGCAGACATTCAGTATATATTTGTTAAATGAATGGCATATTACATTTGGGTTTGCACTACTAATCACCACATCTGAAAAACATTCTTAAGAGGTTAATCAGGTAGGACGTGGAATTTGGGATATGGAAAGAGACGATAAAGCCTTAAATGGTAAGGTTTGATATAAGGGACAGAAAGAAAAACATAAACTGCCTTTTTAAAGAAAAAAGAACATATTGACTATGAAGGAAAAAAACGTGAGGTTTTGGGTAATTGTCAATAGATAATACAGATGGGTACATCTTCATCAAGAGTTTTGTATATTGAAGATTGAAAATAAAATTTGACTTTTTTTTTCTAAGGAAAGGTACAGACAGAAATGAAGGCAAGTAGGCAGGCAGGAAGGCAGTTATAGAGAGGAGGAAGCATTTATTTTTATTTAGTTGTTGCTCTTGGTTGTTTCTCACCTCCACCCCTACCTCCCACCACCGGCCCTGGGATGCAAACCCCTGTCCCTGGGATATATGTGGCTTGTGCTGGCCAGAAGTAGCAGACTTAACCACTAAACAACAAGGACACATCAAATTCTACTTTCTTATAACCAATTGTTTTTGGTAAGGAACTAAATGAATAGCAGATGGTCTTGGCATTATGGTATTCTATCTCTGGTCATTATAATTTATGGGTAGAAGTCATATGATCCTTTTCTTTTTAATACACACCATTCAGTTTGAGAATGTCAGGATCCATAAATAAGAGGTTACTTGAAACAAAAGCTCTATCCAAAGAGTATTAATTCAGTTGTAAAAAAAAAAAAAGCAAAACTACTTTTTCCATAATAAGTAAGTGTGTATAAATATATACATAATGTCTAAAATGCTATCCAAGTAAGAGGGCCCAATTCTGACCTAATTATTATACCTAATTATAAATAACAAATATCATCTTAAATTAGAAAATATTTGTTTCTAAACATCCCTTCTGAGATTTCAGAAGTCAACTTATCTGCACACCTAATGAAGTAACAATTGGTCCACCAACTCTGACTGGCACAATTCACATGCATCCCAAGGACCTGGGTAGGGAACAACCAAGACGAACCCTAAACAAAGTAAAATGCTTCTTTCTCCTCTCTTACCCTGCCTTTCTGTCTCTGCTCACCTTCTTTCCTGCCTGCACCTTTCCTTTAAAAGTCAACTTACTGAATTCCTTCACTTTATAAATTTAAATCCACTTAATTTTCCACTATTTTTTGCTTTAGCTTACAACCAGTCATGTAAAATAACAAAATAATTACCAGAAACTGATTTTTTTCTAAACAAAATTTATAATTTCAGGATTTTATTAAAGAAGATCAACTTTAGTCAATTATATAATTTTGTTCAGTGAAGCAATAGCAAAATATTAATTGTTCAGGCTGTTTCTTTGAACTTTTCATACTTTACTGGATCTACAATTTTAATGATTCTCTCAATTTAGTTAAAAAAGCATTATAATTTCAGGCTAAACTTAACATGGCACAAATTCTAAGGTAAAGGAAAAAAAGTTTAAGTATGAACTAATGATGACTCCATTTTCTTCAATACATATTAAGCTACTAGAAATACAACTTTAAATGTACGTAACAAGATGGTACAGTGAGCCAATTCTTTAGAACTTAAGTGCCAACCAGTTTCCAGAAATGAAAATTCTCTTGCCAAGTTTCAATTAGGAGTAAAAGCACCTTCTCTACTAATAAGTTCAGAGTAGGAGGAATATTTGTTGATTATACATTTTATTTAACTCATACTACACCTAAACCAAGTCTAATCCCTGGTTCCTGTTGCCACATCGAGACATTTATGACTCAGAATTGAATAACTGAGTCAGTTAAGATTCTTAACAGTATTAAAGTATATCTTGTGAGTTAATTTCAACTCTAAAAGTCCAATTAAAAAGAGCTCTTCCCTAAGGCTTTATCTAACACAAGATTTAAAATATCTGCCTTAACTCCTTCACGGTACTTTTTTAAAATTATGAAACATTATATGTAAAAACGAGTTTTTCATACTATAACTAAGACCAAGAGAAATGGAGTTTGGAAGTAATCTCAGCAAATACATCCACCCTACTCATGGAGAAATCACCTTTTCTCGAACTCTACCAAACGGTTAAATTTCCATGCAAATGTATACCTTGACAGGAAGAGATAGCCTTCTCTGATTGCCTGTTCAGTTGTTAGACATATTCTTTTGGGATGAATGCCCAATGATCCTAAATAATCATGATTATCTACGCAAGGCTAACCAGTTATTATCAATCAACAGTTTAAGGCTTACCAGGCATGTGAGAATTTATTAACCCCAGACAGAACAGAGTTCAGTACAACACATTTAGAAATCTCTTTTAATATGTAGAAATTCAAGATATTAGCTTATAAAAAGGAATAGAATCTATGAAAAAGTATAAAGTACAATAATAAATGCTCTTCAATATTAAATACTAAATGATTACTGAGAAAAAAATTTTATGTCTTAGAATATATAGTTGGGAAAATTTTCAGAAGAGAGAATTAGAAAAGAAAAGCCAGAAAAGGACTTTACCAAAGATTAAAAAAAAAAAATCTAAGTTTCAAAATGTGTGTCAGAGTTTTTCAGAGTTTAAGGGTTCCCTCTGGAAGGAAGAAATAACTGGTACACTCCTGGCTGCAACACTGTTAGACACTTAAACTCTAACAGCCTCTAAGAGAAGCAACTTCAGCATTCTCAACAAGACTAGGTTTCACCCTAAGGGCTGTCTGAACCAAGGACAGGACAAAGAGAAGTTCTAAAGCAGTCATTCCTATGCAATGGGAGGGCTAACAGATAATCTGTGCTCTAGAACTTGCCGTTGTTCAGCTCTCTCTCAAAGCTGCACTGTAATTTTAGTTTCTTCTTATCCAACAATCCATCACTCTCTTTTCACAGATATCAGACCTGAATCATGATCTGAAAGTCCTCTCCATCTAATTCTACTCTCTGCCTTTAATCCTTCACAGGTGTTCTCCCTCAATAAATTTCTTCAATATCGAATTCCATCTTGGGATCTGCTTCTTAGAGGACCTGAACTAAGACAAAAATTAACAAAAATCTCACATGTAGACATATCAAACTGATTTGTTAGAACACTAAAGAAAAAATCCTAAAAGTTAACATAGGGAAAAAATCATGCTACCAAAAGAGAGAAAATAATCAAGTTCCCTGCACACTTCTCAACAGCAAAAATGGATATTAAAAGACAGTATATTGATACTAAGTAACTGAAATTAAAATATATTAAAAATTCTGACCTATAATTCTATCTATATCTAAACTACAACCAAAAAAAAAAGGAGTATAGGACTGAAATTTCACAGATGCAAGGATTCACAAATTTTGCATTCCTTATATCCTTTCTTAGGAAATTACATAAGAGTAAACTACAGGGCATGCCCTTATGGCTCAAACAGCTGAGATGCTGGCGTTCAGACCATGTAAAGTGCAAAGATCCAGGTTCACCAGGGTCAGGAAGAAAATAAAAAAGAAACCTATTCTTCCTCTCCTTCCCCTCCTAACCGCCTTCATTTCCTTCTTTCCTTAAAATGTTTCTTCCTCTTCAACCTTCTTTAAAAAAAAAAAAAAAAGAAAGAAAGAAAAGAGAGAGTAAACTACAGAAAAACACAAACTTAAAATAAATACCCAGTAAGACAGAGGTTGATGAAACAGAGGTGCAATCCTATGAAATAAAAAAAAAAAAAAAATGGCAAGCTCAGTTCACAGTCCTATAGAACAACAAATCTGGTCTTTAGGAAGAGAACAAAGGTCTCCAAGACAGACTATTTTAGCAACAACAAAAATATAAGTTCAACAGAAAAAACATAAAAGGAAAAAACTCATCAGGATATGATAATGGCAGGTAATATTAAAAATAGAAAACTTTAATTTGAACAAATATCAAGCATGAAGAGGAAAGGAAAACAGGGATAGAAATAAATGTATTACGTTCTAGTTTTGCATCTCAAGGAATCAGCATAAAAAATCGATAAATTAATAAATCAAGCTGATAAATAAAAGACGAGAGGTATAAACATGTCTTCTAAAATTCTAAAGTCACCAGAATTAAATAGGAAAAAGAGCAAAAGAGAAACTAACTAGGAACTATAACCGGGGATAAGGAATAAATGGAGAAAATTTGTTCATCCTAGATACTCTTTGATTTATTATAACTTAATAAAAAACATGCTTAAAGCTAAATGTATTCATTTATTCTAGAACTCTAAGGTATTTTTAACTACTCAGACCAAATCAAGTTTTCCTGTCTTCTACTGTGGCTCTCATCCAATGCTCTCCTTGCCTCCTTAAAGATTCTGCTGCCTCAGTTAAAATGATTCTATTGTTTGATTTGCCTTCTCCTGTGTCCTCCTCTTCTGTCTTAAGTTGTGATAGGCTGACTCTCTCCCAGGGCAAACAAAAACATTTCACGTGATTGGTATGTAACTCCCATCCTACTTCTTTTCACCTTCCAACTAAAATACGTTGTCTCCCAAACATACACACAAAATAAGACTTTTAAAAACCAAATGTAATGATGTTTTTATAGTCTTCATCCTACTTAATTTTTCATGCAATCATTTCACATGGAGTCTTTCTTTTCAGGCTGTGTTTCTGAAAAGGGGGTAAGAATGCAGAGGGAGTAGAAATATCTCACAACAGTTCCAAAGAACACTGGGAAAAACCTGGCATGAAGTGTTCCAATTACAAAAGCATCACTGCTTTCTCAATAATCTTCTGTCTCTTAGCACTAAAGAAAAATATCCAAGTAAACAACTAAATCTCACGAACTTGTCAACATAAGTATTATAATATTTATTAGCTATGCTTAATTGCCTTTCCTTTCATAATCATATGAAGCAAGAATACTAAATACCAACCTGAGTTAGAGAAACATTCCAGAGATATAGAGTCCAAAGCTTCAACGATGATACATTGCCTCAATCTATTCACCCCAAAGTAAGTATCAACATTTCCCACAAAAATTTGTAAATATCTTTCAAATGAAGAGAAAAACAAGAAGTAAATCTGTTCAAGAAGCCAGTGAAGAAACTAAAAAGATCCACATTCTAAAATTTACCATTAGATAATATCCTAATTTTCTCTTAAAATATAATCAGTTTTGGTTTTTAAAAGCATTTTAAATTGGTTGCTTTGGGTCACTGGTGTCTATTTGCAAGGATAAAGGCACATTTTTGGTAAGACAACTGCATGAGAAAAATTGATAGTAAAGCATATTAGTTTTGAGTCTCAAAACTATTGGAGAAGGGAAAAATAGCTGACTAATGGAACCACATATATGGAAAAATTAGCTGACTTTATAATTCTTATCAATGCCAAATAAGACTTTTAATCAATTAAGATTTATTTAATTAAGCATAAAGTTACTTCCACATTTGTCTACAACCATAGTAAATACAATTCTTGGCATAAAGACACAGTCTTTGGAGTTAAAAACATCCTCAACTGCAAGGTTACAGATATAAAACTCCCCATATCATTTATGTGATAGTGGACTCATTAATCAAATCAAAATAATTAGACTATCTAGAACAAAATAAAATGGAAATAATTTACTCATAAGATTCATATTTAAATGATCTTTATTTACAAAATACTATCCTGAGAATAATTCCATTAAGCTTCAATTTGAGCAAAAGTATAATCACTTAAGTAACAGCAGTTACTTAAACTGAAAGTGAGAGAGAAGTCAAAATCACTTTTGAAGAAAGACCAAAAACACTGTCAAGTTTCTTGCTGTGGTCCTGGAGGTTCAGTAGCAGGCTCAGCTGAAGGCGGAATCGACTCTGGTGAGAACTCACTTCTATTTTCAGGATGTGGGGGAGGTGGGGAAAACCCAGCTCTTGGGGGAAGATAATAAGGAAAACCTCTTGGTGGACAGACATTTCTCACTGTACAAAGAGATTGGTAAAAAACATTTTGAACTTTAAACACCTGTAATGAAGTTCTAATAAATCATTAGTTTATAGCTTCCAGTGCCTATTTTTATATTCAAAAATTGACTCCAGGATAATTAGTTGATATAAAAAATAATTTTTATACTGTCTTCAAACACATATGATTAAAGGGATTAATACGATTAATTTTAGACACAATTTCTGTCTTATAAAAATCCAACATTTAACACTTTTTAAAGAGGGGAATTATCTAAAAATACACCAAATTCACTTTTTAAAAAGTTTTCATGTAATATAACCTTCACCGATCTTAAAATTCAGATCAGCAATTTCCAATTCTAATTTGATATTATCATAAACCATTTACAGTTATATCAAAAGACCATCTTGAAATTCCCCAAACAAAACTCATTTTAATTCATCTTAAAATTTAAAAATAGATGTCAGATGAGGGAAGGAAGGAATGATTGCTCAGGTGAATAACAGGTTTTCGCCTAGTGTTAGTTAAACATGTTTCTATTCTGTGGTAAGTATTTCTAAATGGCAATATATAGATATAATAGCAATAAGCTACTCCTTTTTCCTTATGTGAGATTATGAAAGAATTTCAATGAATGCAATCATTAGTTCATATATAACAAAAGCACTCTGGATTAAAAAAAGGAGGGTTACAGAGAAACTACTTATGAAAAAGATTTTTTTAAATATGTTAGCCAGCAATTTTGTTGCTAAAATATAAACTGTAATTTGTTTTACTAAATGATACAGTAACTAGCTTCTATCAAAAAGATACAAATAATTTTAGTCTTATAAGTCATAAGACTGCTAAAAAAGACAATGGATGCACTGGTGGAGCAGCAATTACATCAATTACCCCCAAAAGAGCACAGGTCACATACCACTGGATTCCAGTTGTGGGTCCAGGGAGTAAATAGCCAATGTGAACAACTAAATACAAAATAAATAAAATGCCTTTTCCTCCTCTCTCTTTCTGCCTGTCTGCTCACCTTCATTCCTTCCTGCACCTTTCCTTTAAAAAAAACAAAAAGACTACTGAAATATGGACCTAATTCTGTATTATTAGGATGAATTACACTTAAAGTTCATTACAGTCTACTAATGGCTGGCTGCCTTCCCAATTTCGAAAAGTAATGGCACTCAGAGAACTAGAGAAAATTTTCCTTCCACTGTACTACATGAAAAGAAAGTAAAATTAGTATTTGATTTGCTCTAGAAAACATTCCCTAAATTTAAGTTAAAAAAAAAAAAGCATACTTGCAAATGAAGGAGGTGGTGGCCCAGGAAAATTCCTTGGTAGAAAACAATCTGGGGATGCTCCATACATGCCCCCAGGAGGAGGTGGAGGAAAAGGAGGCCCTCTTCTCATGAATGGGCCCCTGGCATCCACTGGAAACAATGGACCTCTGATTGGAGCAAGAGGGGTGGGAATAAAGCCAGGGCCAGTAGCTTCATTTTCAGCAGGAAGAGATGAATCAGGCATATTTAAATTCTGTAACAAATTGACATAAAGAAGTAATTAAAATAATATCAAAATTTCCAACTGTTTCCCTGAAAACTTTAGGCTTAAGTGAAAGCACTTGAACACCAAGACAGAAAGCAGTTATATGATAGTTTTAAAAGGTTCCAGAAAGAGATTTTGTTTAGTAAATCAGATGAATTTTATGTAAACTACCACAAATACTTTTATAATTCAACAAAAAAATGATTTTAATCAAAGTAATATTCTGCCTAAATATTCTGCTAAAACACAAGAAGCATCCAAGAACATAACCAAAATACATATCTTTTATCAAGTCTACTCTGGAAATAAAAAATGCTTATTATATATTTATATTTTTCAGGGTGACTAAAACCAAGATCAGAAACATAGTAAACAAAAAGTATGTAAGAGATAAATTAAAATCCAAGGGGAAAAATCCAAATTATTTTTAATGATAATAAATGAACTCAAGTCTCTAGTCTATAAATAGTAATTCATCACCATAGAGCAAAATCCAGAAAAGAAACAGCTATAATGCTAAGCAGGAAATCTATTTGTCAAAATAACATATCATTTTATGTTAAAAAAAAAAGAAACTAAATTAATAGCTTAATATCTACTCTAGTAAACCAAGAGAGGCTCCTAAACATGAATAAAATTCTAGTTTCAATACTTACACCAAGATCATCTTTGCTATCATTTCTACTGGATTCCATTTCTGAAGACATTGAGCCTTCTAGACAAAAGAAACAAACCACAAAAAATACATGACTTATTAGTCCATTCCAAAAATATATTCAGATCACAAAACATAATGACATTTCCCCCACCCCTTGCTGATGCATAAACCAGCTTGACACCCACATTCTATATTATTCACAAGACCAGTTTCAGATCCCTGGAAATTTACAGATTCCACATTCTGCAAGGGTTTGTGGCTGTGATTTCCCCAGTTTGTTCTTAGGCAACCTGGCTATAATTAGCATCATAAGGAAGTTTCTAAAAGACACTATCCCTCCCTGCCTCTTTTCCTCCTTCCCTCCCTCCTTCATTCTCTCCATCAGGTAAGACTGACTAGTACTTGCATTTAGCCACTGTTTCTAAATGTTCACCGACTTTGCTATCATTAAGAACTGCCCAATCTAAGAACATAAATTTTTCTCTTCTCCTAGTTTTCTCACTCTCATTAAAGCTATCTATCCTTTAATATCACTGAAGTTTCCAGGCCTCTGAAGTTTCCTCTTTTTTTCCTTTCCTTCTCTAGTTAGATGGACTTCAAAGTCATTTAGCCAATCATCAGTGTCCTTGTCCTACTGGCCATTTTTCACCTGTGTATGACAACATTTCAGCCCAACTCTCTGCTTTCACTTTGCTATCCTTGAGCCACTTAGCATCTCTGTGAGTAAATTAAAGCAGAGCCATGTATACTGGCACCATTCCAGGCTGACTGATCTTCAGTCATGCTTCCAGCTGCCTAGCCTTCCTTCTGTGTCTAAGCCAGTTTTCTCCTTAGCAACTTCAAACCTCCATTTTCCTCAAACTTACTATATATTAGCCCCTTAGAAATCCCTTAACTTTTGTAATCAGATATAAATATATCAGCAACAATAATACCATAGTTTTCCTATTATCATAGAAAAGGAATCTTCAGGATAATCTATGACTCTTATTCTGTGCTCAGAATCCCTCTCCTGGGGCTCCTCCAATGATCATCCTCTCTGTTGTCTCCCTCCTCTCTCTCTGCTAGATCCATCCTACCAGCAAGTCTCTCCCAATCAATATTTAAAAATGAGTCAAAAATAAAAAAATCCCATATCTCTTTACAATGAAGAATTGTTCTATATATACTACATGGAATTTCTCCTATTTTATCCACGTTTTACTACAATCTATTTGCAAAATCCACTGCTCCACTGAAATTATTTTCCTCAATATCAAAAAGAGTCTCTTTTTTGCTAAGATAGACTTCTCATCCTTCTCATCCTCATTCTCATTATTATGGACTCTCTTCTTCGAATCCTCCCAGTTTTCAATTTCTATGATGGGTCTATCTTCTCTAAATCTCTTCTTTGCAGTTGCTCCTTCTCAGTCTCTTTGGTAGGCTCCAGCACGTATGATCATCTTTAAAAAGTCATCTCAGATTTCTACTCACAGCTTTATTCCCTTATCATTCTCTCCTTGAGAAATCCCTTCTATTCCTACAAATCCATTTTGCTGTAGTCTACTAATGAGTCCCATATGTGAAATTCAGAGCTAGATACTTCCCTGTGGAGTTCAAAAGACTGAGCTGCTTATTTGAATATTCATGAAAATGTATCATAAATGCCACTAATTCTCTAAGTTCAAAATGTAATTCATAATCTTTCCTATCAAACCTGCTCTTGTTCCTTGTTCATTGTCTCAAAACACAATGAATGGCCCAGGGGCCACAGTCAGGAACCTAGGCATCTAAATCCTCCCAATTCTGTTATCTCTATTTCTGTTCACACCAATCTATTCATTCTGCTAAATCACACTACCACTCATGAAGATTCCTGTCATAGTCTCTTAAAAAGCTGCCCTCCCTTCAGTCTTGACCACTGTCTCCGACCTATTTACCATAACGTAACTAGAGTAATTGTGCTAAAATGAACATCTGATTATATTATTTGTTTCAAATCCTTTGATGTATTCCCATTAGTCTCCACTGCTTACCTCTTCACAACTTGTTTCAATATTCCCTCATGCTCCATGCTACAGTCAGAATTTAGACACTTTAAATCTTTAAAGACGACATTCTCTTCTCCTAGAACATTATCACCATCATTTATGTCCAGCTAATTCCTCCTTAAATTCTCAGCTTATATCACTTCCTCCAAGAAGATTTTCTTATCTATCCAATACTCAAAGCACCAATTATCACTTCTGAAAATATGTACTGCAATTTCTTACAGGCCTTCACTAGACCTCAAGGCATAGGAATCCTAAGCTCCTATTCACCATCAAAATACAGCAACTACCATAATACCTGTTTTACAGTATTCATTCTATGACCTTTAGCACATAAATGGCTGGGTTCATTACCCTCCCATTCCAATCGTAATCAAGACCATAGTTCTGCAGTCAAACGTGGGTTCAAACTCTGCCTCAAGCACTTATTTCCTAAGATCTTAAGTACCTTTTGGGGCCCTGGTTTCTTCATCTTTAAAATAATAAACAGCATTTACTATATAGGTAATTATGAAGATTAAATAAGATAATACACTTTGGGGGTGTGCCCTTGTGGTTAGGGTGGCTGACGTACAGAACGTGTAAAAGCTGAAGCACCTGGGTCCCAGTCCAGTGGTAGGACTTAAAAAACAAAAACAAAGCTAATTCACTGTCATTCAAGAATATTTACAAACACAGTGCTAGTCAATATATTTCAATGTGTATCTCTCACCATTCTTCCTCATGTAAATACCATATGACAAACCAATAATATATTACACATACAGAGAACTCTATTTACAAAACACTTCCATAGACATGAACTCACTTAATAACCCTCAAAAGACCCTGTCAAGTGATTTAATATCTCGGTTTTACAGTCACTATCCAGTCTCTTTATTTGTTGCTGTTTTTTTATTTTTAAGAGATGATGGAGGAGATGAGAGGAAGAAGCATTTTGAAAGAAAGGAGGGAGGAAGTCAGATGGAGGAAGCATTTTTATTTATATATATATATTTAGCTGTTCCCCCGAGCCCTGGGTCATGAATCCTTGTCCCTGGGCTCTACATGCTCCATGCCGCTGCTGCCAGTTCAGCACCCAAGCCCTAGAGCACGCCCATGATGCTCATTATTATTGGCACAGACCCTCACCTTTCAAGTATCAAATTCCCTAAAAAACCCTCAAATGTCACCTCCATCGTGGAGTTTTCTAGGATCTTCCAACTATATGATTCTTCTTTTCTGTGAAGACAGCATACTGTCTACTGGGACTTAATGATTCTAACAAGTATTATTTAAACATATATATTCACATTTCTCCCCTGCTTAATTATTAACTTCATAAAACCAGAACTTATACCTTATTATAATTATATGCCATGTCATGCAGGGTACCTTCTAGACAGAAGGCATTTAAGAGTTATTTGTTTTACATCATTGGAGGCAGTACAAAGTACTACTGGTCAAGAGTGCTGACGCTAGAGCAGGTAAGTTTGGGTTTAGGTGTGACTCCATGAAGGACTCACTTTGTGACCTTTGCCAAGTTATTAGCCCTTCTCTTAGCTTCCGCATCTGTAAGATGGGCAAACTCGTAATAAGGACCTTAGAGGGATACAATGAGAGGAATAATTAAGTTAATATAAATAAAGTGGTTAGTCTGATGCCTACAGGGCATAAATAACATGATACTAATAAAATAATAAAAACTTAAGATTTTTAATATAAGGGGAATAAAAGCAGAACACAAGATTATATAAATGATATGATCTCAATTTCACGTAGGAAAGCATATAAACAAAAAGAGATAAGGAAATATTGCTAATACTAATTTTTGAGGGAGAGGTTGATGGGATTATTTGTGATTTTGTTTTTGTCTTGGTGCTTTTCTGTATTTTCCAGTGCTCAACAATAAGCATGTGATGCTTTTGTATTTTGAAAAAATAAATTTTATTTTGAAAACTAAAAAAAAATTTGTTATATAGCATTCTGGCTCAACTTTTTTAAAAAATGAACGTGTAGAAAAAATTTATATAGTATTAGTTCAGAAAAAGATGTTCAGTCACTTATACTTTCATTTCATTAAGCTTGAAGTAATGGGGAAAAACAACTTCAAAAGACGAAGAGAAAGAATTAACTTAATTATAACTAGTAACAGAAATCTAAGCCATAACAGTTTATTATTCAAAAAGGAATGATTTTCTAAAATAATAAATATTCCAATCAGATAATGCCAACCTAATATATACCCTTTCCTGAGAAAACTATTTTGTATTTATTGTATACAATACATTGTATTTATTTTAATTGTCTTTATTTTTAATCTTTATTATCTTAATGTTATATACTTCTGATTGATACGTTGGATATAAATACTTCCCAACTTCAAGTGACTGCTATAAGGTAGCTGAAGTAAAAGTCAGTGCCTGATAAATAATAGGCTGTTCAGAAAATGTTAGTTAAATCTATCTAAGGCGAAGTGATTAAACGAGGTAATTGATTAAACCAGCAACAGAGCATTCACTCATAATTTTTCTGGTCAATTTTCACATATACATTCACACTAACCTAATTCCTCTGATTACTCAAGAACGTAAGTGAACTGGAAAATCAGAAAAGCAATCTTGGAAGAGAGTAAAATTTACCAGTATGGACACACATAGTAAAACCCATTACCATGGTCCTGGCCACCAAAATACATTCAGATGTCAAGGATAGCACAATTTAAGAAGAAACATAAAACCAGGAAGCTTTGGGGGGAAAGATTTTGGCCTTAAAAGTTACCAGAGATAATAAATAGATTAGTTCTCTATTCAACTTCCAGGTCTTTAGTGTGCTACCATTATTTAAACACAAATACACAAAGCAATACCTGTTTTATCCAAAGATGAAATATTATAACTTCTGAGTTCTGCTGGTCCAGACAGCCTACCAGAATCAGAATAAAATCTGTCTTGTCTTTGTGGAGGAAGAGCTGGATCAGGATACGGTTGGCCTAGAAAACAATTTTTTTTTAAAATATCTTCATTCATATAAAAAATCAAGTTTATTTAAGCTTAATATATTGAATGAAGACATTTCTCTGGCTTCCTAAAAGACTCTGACCCATAGCCACATAGACAATAAAAAACAAAACAAAAAAAAAAAACCTTTAGGAAAATTGCTTATTTTACTAAAGGCAGTAACTTTGCCTTTGTATTAAATACAAATATGCCACTCTGGATTCTGAAAATTTCCATTACTATTTAAGTCAGAATATATGAAAACAATTACATACATTCATTTAGTTTTTAATTTTAATAACATTAAAGGAAGTGGATACATTGATATATCATGAAAGACTTTGAAAAGATAGCTACTAATAAGAAAGAAAAAACAAAACACGTCTTAAGCAGAGCAAGAAATTTAACTGAACAGACAATGATAAAATAAATGATCACCAAAGCAGAAAGGTTATCTGTGATCAAATTTTCATCTACATTGATACTTTGTGATTTAACATTGCTCCAAAACTAAAGGGACATATCTCTGACATATCTATCATTTCTGATAGATGAATAGAAGCTTCACTATGATCAGATTAAAAAAATCTGGATAGACACACACTTGGGAGCAGAATTTGAATGTGGTGTGTCTATACTTGTATACACCTTACTTTGTTCCCAGGTATCACACTGACAAAATGATAAATTCTGGATCCTTTGGAAACATATCATTCTTGAAAAAAAATATAGGTAGTATGTCTCATCTTTGATAGGTGATGGAAGATTAGGTATGTGTATGCTCAACTCCAAAAATATGAGAAGGATCCAAAGGGCTAAATTATGCAACTCTCCTATCTTTATAGATATGAAGAAAAAAAAAAAAAACCCAGCCCCAAACTGCCTTCCATAACTGTCCTAAGTAATGGTTCAAAATATGCACTCCACACAATGTCACTCCTCATCTGTCTCAGCCCCATGGGACCTTACTGACAAACACTTCTCTCACACTAAGCCAAGGAAACTACCTGGCATCAAACAGCATTGAAAGAGAGAATTATATTTAATGAGCTCCCAGGGGTCAAGGGTCATGACTTAGAGGAGAAAGATCCAGACAGTCTTGAAGGCTCACTTCTTCCACGCTTTCAGAATCTAAGCATATATGTCTCAATAGGCCTGAATTAGCCCGTGAAAGAAAAAAAAAAAGGCCAATATCAACCAGAGATCTAAACTGAGTGTTCCCTTTCAACTATGAATATAGAATTAATTAATTAATTAATGTCAGAGTCAGATCTGGAAGAAGAAGGAAACCCAGAGAGACTGGTCAAGCACTGGAGACTTTTCAATGAAAAACCAATCAGTCAATTACAAAGGAAGTTGCAAAAGTGAGCATACTTTGCACAAGTCTGTATAAAGACAAATATGGTCTACAAAAGGTGGTGGGTGGTAGGATGCTGGTAAATCTACCAGGTTTTAGATTTGTACCCAAAAAAGTTACACTGTAGAGTTAGAAATCATCACAATCATTCATTGTGATACTAGATTGTTAGAACCCCAAGCCTCTAGAATAAAGCTAATTAAATCCTCTCTTAAGAAACACTTAAGTGAAAAAAATTAGATGCCAAGCTAATAGAGATAGAAGACAATTAATAGAGTAATTAGTTCAAAAAAGGTAAGAAAAGAGAACAAAGAACATGAAATATTTGCCAAAATGACCAAATGCTGATCCATAAAGCACATGTCAATGAATTTCAGTTTTCAGAGTGAATTCTATCAAAATTACAAAGAATACCAATCCTTCTCAAACTGTTAAAAAAAGTAAAGGCAACCTCCCACTTATAATGCCAATACTACTCATTACATATTCCAAAAGCAAAGACAACACCAAAAAAGAAAATTACAAAGCGGTATCTGATGAATATTGATGCAAAAATCTTAAACAAAACACCACACATTGAATTCGACAACTCATTAGAAGAAACATATACAACAATCAAATGGGATTTATTCCAGGGATACCAGGATAGTATCAACATACTCAAATCAATAAATGTGATACATTACATCAACTAAAGGACAAAAACCACAGGAAAAGCATTTGATGAGATTCAACACCCTTTTGCTGTCCACTCTCACCACTGCTATTTAACATCATACTGGAGGTCTTAGTCAGAGCAATCAGGCAAGAAAAAGAAAAACAAATAAATAAAAGGCACCCAAATTGGAATTGAGGAAGTAAAATTCTCATTATTTGCAGATGACATAACATATATTGAAAATCCTAAAAACTGTCAATAAATTATTAAAACTAATCAACGAATACAGTAAAGTGGCAGGCTACAAAATCAATGCATTAAAATCTATCGCATTCTTATATGCAAATAACACATCAGAAGAAAATGAAATCAAGAAAATTGCACATTTAAAACAGAAGTAAAATGAATCAAGTATCTTGGAATACACTTAACAAAGGAAGTGAAAGACCTGTACAGCAAAAACTACAAGTTTTTCTAAAAGAAATAGAGGAGGACACAAGAGATGGTAAGACATACCCTGGCTCATGGTTGGAAAGAATCAACATCATCAAAACGGTCATCTTACCTAAAGCAATATACAGATTTAATGTAATCCCCATAAAAATCACTCAGGCTTATTTCCAGGAAATAGAACAAAAAAATCTTGAAATTTATATGGAACAACAAAAGACCACAAAGAGCCAAAGCAATTTTAAGAAAAAAATGATTCAGGAGGGATTACACTCCCAGACAGTGAGCTATACTACAAAGCAACAGTGATCAAAACAGTATAGTACTAGAATAATAACAGGGGCACGGACCAGTGGAACAGAACTGAATCACCAGAAACTGACCCACTCACATACGGTCAGTTAGTCTATGACAAAGAAGCCAAAAACATACAGTGGAGAAAGGAAAGTCCTTTCAATAAATGGTGTTGCAATAACTACACAGGAACTGCAAAAGAATGAAACTAGATCACTCTCTAACACCATTCACAAAAATTAATTTGAAATGGACTAGAGACTTGGACATAAGACTGCAAACTATACAATTTTTGGAAGACAACATAGGAAAGACATTCCATGACATCAGCCTGAGGGAGGCCCTCGGGGACTCAACTCCAGCATCATGAGAAACAAAAACAAAAACCACTGGGACTATATCAAACTAACCTGATTCACAGCAAAAGAAAACACTACAACTAAAGGCAACCTATTAACTGAGAGAAGATATTTGCATTTCATATTTCTAACAAAGGTTTAAAATATATACAAAGAACTCACAAAACTCAAAAACAGAAAAACAGGCAATCCAATCAAAAAATGGGAGGAGGAATTAGACATTTTTCCAAAGAGGATATACAGACGGTCAACAGGCATATGAAAAGATGTTCTTCCTTCCTGGTTCTCAGGGAAATGCAAATTAAAACAACAATGAGATATCACCTTCCACCTGAGAGATTGGCTATTATCCAAAAATCTGGAAATAACAAATGTTGACAAGGATGCAGAGAAAAGGGAACAATTTACACTGTTGGTGGGAACACAAATGCCCAACACCAGACGAATGGATCAAGAAGATGTGATACACATGTACAATGGAATATTACACAGCCCTTAGAAAAGATGAAATCCTGTCATTTGAATCAACACGGAGGGATCTAGAGGGGATTATACTAAGTGAGATAAGTTAAAAGAACAAAGACAGACACCAGGTGACCTCACTCATATGTGGAATGTGAATAGACAAAACAAAAGAACAGACTAAACAAAACCAACCCTTGGACACTTGCAACAAAACTGAGGTTACCAACAGGGAATGGGATTGGAGGATGGGAAAGGGGAGAGAAATGGTGGTGGAACTCACTGGACAATGGTGAAGAACTCTTGGTGAATTGGTGGAGGGCAAGGTGTGCTGGCATATATATGAGGAATGGGGAACCTTTACATGAGAGTTTATTTTAATGTGTAAAAGCAAAAATAATTTAAAAAAAAATTCAATACGCCTTTGTGGTAAAAATTCTCCCCCAAATGAGTACAGACAGAATGTACCACAACAAAATAAAGGCTATATAGGACAAACTCACAGGCAACATCATACTCAATGAAGAAACACTGAAAGTTTTTACTTCTAAGATCAGCAACAGGCAGGGATATTCACTCTCCTCTGTTTAATGGAGTCCTGACCAGTGCAACTAGACAAGTAAGAAACAGAAAAGGTATCCAAATACAAAATTAATAATCAAAACTCTGTTGATGGCTCACCCTCATGGCTCAGGCAATTCAGATGCTGGTGTGTGGACCATGTAAAGCCCAAGGATGGCTCACAACCCAGGGCTAGGGTTAAAAACCAAATAGATGGATAGATGATAAATAGATACAGAGATAGATAAAAATTCTTTTCCTTTTTTCTTTCTTTTCTCTATAAAGGAAAGGTACACATAGAAGTGAAGACAATTAGGCAGGCAGAGAGAAGAGGAAGAAGCACTTTATTTTATTTAGTTGTTCATCTTGGGTAAATTCCCTCAACTCAATTCCGGGTCTTGAACCAGGACCTTGAGATGTAGCCTGGTGAACTAAATGACTATGCCACCAGTGTGCCCCTTCCATCCTTCTTTAAAAATGCTTCTTTCTCCTCTCATTTGCTTCCTCACAGCTTTCCTTTTCTTTTTCTTCATTAAACTTTATTTTAATGGAGCTCAAAATTCTGAGACAGATTTTTGGTCAAATTATTTCCATTAAAAAAAGTACTGATTTTATGTCCCCACTCACTGGTAATCAAGGAAATGCATATCAAAACAATGAGATATTGAGAGACTGGCTATTATCCCAAAGTCTGGAAACAAGTGTTGGTAAGGATGTGGAGAAAAGGGAACACTTTTACACTGTTGGTGGGAGTACAAATTGGTGCAACACCCATGGAAAACAATACGACAGTCCACAAAAACTTGCACATGGAAATCCCATATGATCCCACCATCCCACTTCTGGGTATTTACTCAAGAGATTTTTTTTAAAAAAAGAGAGATTTTCACACCCTCATAATAGCAATAAATATTTTTAAATTATTTTCTAAAATATGGAACAACTATTTCCTTACTAAATTAACAAAAATGAAAAAAATATTGATCCTATCACATATTGGAAAATGTTATATATGACAAAGAATGCCAAATTTTCCTCTTTTAAAGTCTTGAGGCACATATATACAGACAGCACCAGGGTTCATTCTAAAGCTATATTGTATAGTACAGCAGGCAACCACTGGTCACAAGCGGCTAAAGTTTTAATGTACATTAATAAATTTTAAATAATATTAAAAATTCAGTTTCTCAACTTCTTTTAGGCATATTTTAAGTGCCCATTAGCCACTTGTGCTTGGTAACTACAATACTGAATGGTACAGATATAGAACATTTCCATCACTGCAAAAAGTTCTATTGAATAGAGCTGCTGTAGAAAAAGTATCTATTTCAATATTCATTTCATTATATTAACTCATCACTCAATTATATAACCCACTATTTTTAAAGAATGTGCTTGCTTTTGTTCTCACAACATCTTGACATAAAATGCTCAGTGAAAATCTTTTGGAAAATGAAACTATAGCACAAAGATCCTGAAACTATATTTAAAACTGAAAATACAAAGTTAATTGAATTCCTTCCCCTTGAGAAAGCTACTAAGCCTTTGAATATTTCTATCTAAATCTTTGGCAACAACATTCCAACTATATATGTCATTACCTGAGCCACAATCAGAAGTATAATTTCCAAGTTAGTGACAATATCTCTTAGTGCATGATGGCTACTTCACTTTCATTATAAAATTCAAGGCAAAAAAAGTCAACATGTACAAGTTGAAAGTTTTTACGAAAATCATCCTTTCCTATGTAGTTAAATAACCCTAGTAAAAGAACTACATAAACTACACTCTTTCCAGGTCTCTTTGGTCTATAAAGTTTTCATTCTAAATATTTTTGCATATTTTCTTAAGAATGAAGCACTGAGCAAGGCAAACACATTGGTTAAATGTTTCTTGCAGTTTAGCATTTACAATGTGCTTGTTATTTCGAGAATATAGTCTTGTTAAAATTCTAATTCTGATTACAACATGTAAATATTAATAACTTATAGTGTTCATCAAGAACATTTATTCTACTATAACTGTAAGAGTTCCAATGAAATTCAGAAGATGAATAAAAATAAACTGAAAATTCTCTTGATCTGAATACTTATAAAGATGTGCTCAAATTGTGAAAAAGAAATCATCAATCTATACACCTAAGAATACTTATACTTCCCTACATGTATATTTTATCCAAGGGTTGAACTTTTGATTTTAAATAGAGTCATAGAAAGCTGTTTCAAGAGATCCTGCATGCTATTTTTAACCAATGTTTAAATATCCATAAATATAGTATAATACAATTACAAAGAAACTAACATTAGTATAATGCATATATATGGTTCTTGCCATTTTATCACATGTAGAATTATGCAACCACACTCAAGGTACAGTACTACTCCATTACCAAAAAGATCTCCACCATACTACCCTTTATTGTTATGATTACTTTCCTTACCCTAGTCCCAATTAATGACAAGTTAATCTCATTCTGTTTTTAAAATTTTTATCATTTCAAGAATGTTGTATGAAGGACTAACACAATAACTGGTCTTTTGAGATTTGTTTTTTGTTTGTTTTTTCACTTGACATAAAGCCCTTGAAATCTATATAAGTTGTTACATGTATCAACAGTTCATATATTCCAGTTTGCTTCCATTGTGGTCAGAGAATGTACTGTATAATTTTAAAGCTTTAATTTGTTGAGGCTTTTTTCATGGCCCAAGATAGGATCTATTTTTGGAAATGTTTCATGAGGCTTACAAAGCATGTACAGTCTTCTTGCAGTTAGATAACATATGTAATAAACATAGATTAGGTCCCATTGGTTGATGATATCTTCCAGTTCTTCTGTATGCTTGCTGTATTATCTGTCTAGTTGCTCCATTACTTTTCATTTCATCTACTTTGTAGTTCTGCTGTTTGCCATATAGACACATTTAGGTTTTGCTATTTCTTCTTAATTCTTTGCATGTCTTTTTATCAGTAACGTCTTTCTTTTTCTGGTAATTTTATTTGCTCTGAAGTCTACTTTATCTAATATTAAAAGTAGCCAATGCAGGTATATTTTGATTAATGTTTGTGTTAATCTTCTTCCACACTTTTACTTTCATCGAAATCTATATTGTTGTATCTGAATGAGCTCTGTATAGACAGCAAGTAGTTGAGCCATGGTGGTTGTTGTCTTTAATCTATTCTGCAACTACTTTGTTTAGGTGCTGGTGTTAGGGCTTAAGTCTGCCATTTTTTTTCTATTTGTTTCCTCTGTCTATTTTTCTGTTTTCCTTATCCTGACTTTCTATGAGTTAAATAGACATTTATTATAATACCATTTTGATTTATCTAACGTATAACACTTCCAAGTGTATTAACGTAAGCAGATTTTTAGTGGATGTTCTAAGCATTATATAACTTACCACAATTTAACTAGTGTTAACATTTTACCAGTTTGAACCTGGAATAGAAAGTCTCTCAAAAAAAGTTTTTTAAAATGGAAAAAGGTAGGTTCATTAATGGGTTTTAGAAAGTGACTCACACGCTTTATGTGCTGTGATAAACAGACTTTGGTTCTACTAACACTAAATATAACAACATGTTATTATTTGGTCTTCCAACTAGATGAAAATTATCTAGAAAAACTTCAGTATTAACCATTAACACCTGGCTAAATTTTACATCACTCAGTAAAAAGATTATATACATTACTTAGTTCATCTCTCTCACTTTATAAAAGGAATGCAGTCAGAAGATAAAGCACAAATTCTAAAAATCATACAAAAAGGTTAACAAGTAAAGCTTGAAAACCACACTATTTAACGTCTACTCCAAATGCTTTCACTTTAAATCATTCTTGGTGCACCCTGGTGGAGCAGCGGTTACTCCAAAGGAGCAAGCCACAGAGCCTGGGTTCAAGTCCCATTTCCAGGGGAAAACAATCACTGTGAACAACTAAATAAAAATAAAATGATTCTTCCTCCTCTAATATGCTGCCTGCCTATTCACCTTCATTCCTTTCCTTTAAAAAAAAAAAAAAATCCTTGTTCTATAACGTAAGTTATAAACACATGAAAAAAAAATTTAAATGAACAGATAAATTCACTTCGGATTATAAAAAACAATGTTATGTAAAAATTGTGCCAAAGCAAAATCAGTCCTTATCCTTATATTAGCCAAATTTATGTATTAGTCTTTAATAACCATTTTATACTCCACAGTGTTTTGGAGGAAAAGATAATTAAAACCTACACACGTCTATAAGAAGACTGAGTTGGCAACTGAAAATACTGAGAATAAAATGTCAATTAGCTAAAGAAACTCGGTCTATACTTGGCTAAAAAACTCCAAAGCAAAAAAAAATTTTAAAACGTCTAGGGAAAGTAAAGGAAAAAGACAAGTTATAGTATCTTTTCTGACTACATAAGGTAAAAAGTTCTTTTTCTCCCCTTCAAAGTATAAGACTGTGGAAAAAAAAAAAAGATTCCTAGGAATTATGGAATCATTGAAAATTTTATGTCTACTAATTTTAAATCAATGATTATTTTAAAAAATTATACTAAGCACTTATGTTTAGAAAATATATGAATCTTACAAAATAAGCTTATTAGGACTAAATTATAGCAATATCAAAGAACTATAAAACCCATACTTTTACAAAATCCAAAATCCAGAAATTTAGTTATTTTTGCCATAAACTTTAACACAAGCGTTTTAAATTATTTTTAAATTCAAGAAAAAATTTAAAGACATGATTATTGTTAGGAAGCAAAATTTTTCTGAAGTTCTCAGGTTATTCAAGTCAATAAAGAATCTCTGAAAGATACCCTATGCCACCCCCTTCCAAATTTTTAAGTTTGAAAGTCACAGCATGAACATATAGATATATATATACATATTCATACATGTATATATGTATATATATATATCAGCTTTCTCAGATTTAGGCATTCATTCATTCAAATATTCACAGACAAACACTAAGTGCCTAGCTTATTTCAGGTGCTGAGGATATAGCAGTACACAACAATAATACAAATCTGTATTTCATGAAGCTGATATCATGAAGTGTTATCAAATAAAGGAAAGTTACAGTAACAGATGCCATCAGTTCATAGAACACATATACACTACCAGGGCAAAAGTTAATTCCTGGAATTAAAGTGTTTTTTAACCCCAATATTCTTCCCTTTTCAACTCCTCAGGGAAGAATCTGAAGAAACATGTTTTTTAAACATAACTAATTTATACAAAGCAGGCAAACTTTGACAAAGTTCGTTTCACTTAAGGGTCCTTGCAATACTGCATAAGCAAAAGTTTAGCAAATTAAATAATTTTAAATACATTCGTTGGAAAAGTAAGGGTTTGTAGGCAATAGTAGTTTATTTATTGTCTTATTTCAAGATACTCTACTATAACTTTTCTGGTAAATATATTTATTCTGGCAATTAATTTAAGATATGTTCAATGAGGAAAGACAATTACAGAGAGATGAATAGCATAACTGCACAGAGCAATGAAGAAATTTACATATGTTTATGAATGCATATAAAAACAATCCCTAAAAAATAAGAAACTAAATTCTGGAAGAGATAAAATTAATGAGGGGGACTTTTTCACCTTCCTAATTACACATTTCTGCATTTTCTGGATTTCCTAAATAAACATGTATACTTCTATAAGAAATAAAAATAATAAAATCCAAGTGGGGTGGGGGAGACAGCTTTCTGTAATGTGAACAATCATCCCTAATCTACTTGAAAATACATGTTATTATTGCTTTCTGAAATATATCATGATTTTTCTTAAGACATGGCACGTATGTATTCCATTTTTCTTCTATTCTTTTAGATTGTACATTCTAGCTGTTTTTCAAGTATAAATATTAAGTATACTCTTCCCATACCTGAAGGAGGGATCATCATCCTATGATCCTGTTCCCATGGAGGTGATAGGGACCCAGTGTCAGAAGGTGCTCTATGAGGGTCAGTTAACCTATCACAGCTTGATTCTCCCCTTTCATTGGGAATCTGGTTGTCCAGAGGATTCCCTGGGCCTCTTGAGCCTAATTAAAGAAAATAAAATTCCTTTTTATCTAAAAAAGTATTTTAATATCTATCATCAAATAAAATCCAAATACTTTTTAAAACAATCAGATTCCAGTAGTTTCTCAAGACATATTAGACTATAATTCTATCCCACTAAAGTCATTTCTAAGACAAACTTGCCTTATAAAATTCATTTTTAAATGTTATCACCATTATCATTTATAAAAAACTCAGTAGTTAAATTGTAAAGTATACATACTAAGTATGAAAAATAGGAGTAGAAAGTAGATTGCAAAGATTTCTATACCAGATATAATAAGATAATTATAAGGTATTTGTTGCTCAAATTAATATGCCACTAGTCAAAAGAACATGATTCCTTTAAAACAGTCGTTTTATGGGCTAGAAAGCTATTTCATATTTCTACAATTATTCAAAGTATTTTTTAGAACTTTGTTGGAAATACACTCAGATTAACTTAAGAAACATTCAGAAAATTGCATCTCAATGTTGTAATATGATTCTTTACTTGTGCCCCAAAATAATTTTAACCAATCTAACAAATTTAGTAGACACCATATAAATTGGTTCTAGGTGACTTTTAGCAACTTCTAAATATCAAATTCACTTTCAAAAAGAGTACACAGCTCCAAAGACAAGTCTAAGACTTGCAAAAACAGTAGCACTTATTGGAATAAACACTTTGAACAAGATAACTCTCATTTGGATAAGAAAATCTAGCATGCTTACATTTATAAGGGAGAAGAATTTTAAAGTTCCCTTTTTATGACGACAGAATGGATAGCACCTCAAGTAATAACCCATAATCAATTAAAATGGAAAAGACAAATATTAAAAAAATTTAAACAAAATAACAAAATATAAGAACACCTCATTTATCTGCTATGCGGAGAGAGGGAGAGATAAAGTCTATTCAAAATTAAATTGCCTTTTCAGAAAACAAAAACTCATTCCTTTCAAGGAACAGTTTTTAAAAATAAGCCTTTTTTAATGAAAATCTATAAAAAATTTTCCAAATTTCAGTATACCTCTTTTAAGATATATATCTAAAACTAATTTTACCTTTTCTTGGTAACTTGTACAAAGCAGTATAAGCATTCTTTTTCTTTCTATATATGCAAATTTTTAAAAAAATTTTCTACTCTCTTTGGTCAGGAAGACAAGTGACTTTCATAATAGGAAGTCAACTATCTCTTATCCTTACAGTTAGTTGTACAGCTTATTAAATTCTCCAAATATTTCCTTACAGTTTGTTCATCTTTCTAACCAGTTCACTAGAAGAATGGGAAAGTGTAAAATTAAACTGATAAGAAATGTGCAAGAGTCAATGAGGCTGAGTTCATCTGAGTTCATACACAGTTTTAAAGGAGACATGCAAAGATTTCTCCTGAGTGCTCATTTCCAAAGGACCAAATTTACAGGCCAAATGATTACCAGATGAAAAATTACAAATGTGAAAATGCCAAAGGTTAAATTTTTTTTCATTCAGACCAAAAGTTATACACAATTTACTCTAAAAAATTTTTCTTTGTATTCCACTTACCATACATCTCATCCAAACTGTCTAATTTAAAAAGATAATAGAAGGGAAAGGAAGGACACTAGTCATCCTTCTTTGATGGGTCACAGAAACTTTAAAGCATTCATTTTATAATCTGCTGATAACTTACCTAGAACTTCGGTAGCTTTTCTAGCAAACAGTAAAACACCCTTGCAAATAATTTAAATAAACTATTATCTTGAAAGTAATTAAAAAGGAGAAGAAAGTAATTTAAATAGGAGAGGAGAAATCAAAGGTAATTTTTACTCTTATTCCAAATATTCAGTTGTCTACAAGCAATCCTTGATCTATGTCATTCAACTTCACATTTGCATTTGCACTTTAGCCAATTATACCTTCTCTCCAGGGCATTTTTTCCGATTGCTACCTGCAACCTATTGTGGAGTTTGAAATTAACTTAGTTTTAACAAGCATTTTTTTTTTAATGTACTAGAATTGAACAGAAAATATCAGAAGGCATAAAAAAAAGTACTATTTCATGCAACTGATTTCAATTATATTTATACTGAAGTGTAATGATGACACGATATGAATTATATATTTTCACTATACATTAAGGTTAAAAAAAAATGGTGATCAGGATGGATTTATGTCATTTACAGCACACATATGAATTCCAAATTAGGAGAGACCTTAAAGTGCTCAAAGCAAAGCTCTCCCTAGAGATCTAAGTGTCAGTCTAAAATTCAGGCTCTTTTCCCTAGAAGTCTTCAATACAAAGCCAATACTAGCAAAGGCTCATTCTGCAGTGTCTCCAGGCTATGAACTCAATTTGCAGAAGGACTGAGAGGCAGAAGAACCAGTGCTATGTATAGTAAACTGAGGATGTGAAAAGATGATATATGTAGAAAATGGGCAAAGGGAGAGTATCCCATGATAATAAAGTAGGAAATTGATTTTCAAATATTTATTGAAGGCAATTCCAAAGAAAGAGTTCCAAAAACATTTGATATAATGGCAGATTTAATGGGCAATGACACAGACTCTCTGAGAGTCTATTTTGATGAGCAATATTCATTTGATATATGTAAGCTTTGGGACATTGGGTTTAGCTGATAATTTCATTTAGTCTCATTACTTTCTGTGCCTATCTCAGACTGAATATGGTAAAAGCACTTATAAAAGGAGAGAAAGGAGACATGACATTGGTGAAAAATGCTAAGAACTCTTATGAAACAGACTTGGAGCTAAAAACCTAAGACTTTTAATTTTGGAATGAAATGGTTCTACATCTTTGAATTTTGCCACAATTCAAGGAAAAATTTCAAAGCAACTCAATGTGAACAAAGTATTGTGAGAGATCAAATGAGGAATACTTCAGAATACAGGTAAGAGCAGGTTGAGGACTGACGAGGTAAATGCAAAAAGACCAACAGAGCTCACATTTGAAGGAGTTCTGAAGTTCTCAAAAATATATATGCGGGTAATAAAACAGACAATTTTGGGTCGGTTTCTCAAAGTATTAACAAATTATTTAGGTTTCCTCTAAGGTTCCCATCAAAACTTCTCCTCAAAGAGAACACTTACGAATTTCTCAGCTCAAAAAACCAATTCTTCCAATTTTGGATTTTCTACAATATAAAAGATCATGACAGTAAAGTGAAAAAAAGGTTTTTAAATTCTACATTCTAATGGTCCACCAAAATGCAATTTGATGCTAGGTTATATTGCTACTGTATTTTATGTATTCTTCATCAAGTTTTATATTATGTAGCACATAGTTTCTAAGAAGTTAAAAATACGATTTAAAAAAATATGCATCAAGCCCTTAATCAAAATGTAATTTATATTTTGTGCATTATAATATTTTTTCTAAGATAAAAACACTAAAATTTGATGTCATAGAACTCCTTTTCCAAACAAAAGTAACCCATAATAAGTTCAAGGAATGCCTGTATTTTTCAAAGGTTTATTTTAGAGATCATTTTAGAGGTAAGATGAGATGAAAATATAAAGTAAGGAAAAAATCTAGAGTAATAAAGATGTTTAAACAATATACCTCTTCCTCCTCCCCCTGGAAGCAAAGGTGAGAGTCTGAGTGGACCCTCCAACAATGTTGGAGGGGAGAGAAAAGCTCTCGTTTCAGATGAAGGTCGACCCAATGGTGAGGGACCATATGGGGAGTGCTCTGGAATAATTAAAACAGCATATTTAAATTCATTGTTTCAATTAGCTACACTATAGATAAGAATCCCATTTCAGCATTGCCATGAGGTCATCCTATTGCTAACTGAAGTTTAATTCATGCCCTGAACACTGAACTATCCTTTGGGTAGAATTAAATATGGACACTGTGTTTTCAAAGTCTGTCTACCAAATGACCAACACATACATTATCTTCTTAGTAACTAATACACTTAAGTAATCAGATAATTTTAAGTAACAGATCCTGGTGATATTTTGGAGTAATATGAAGATTTGGGGGACCTGAAGTTTCTTCAGTTTTATTTTGCTTTTAATGGCAATATGCTTCCAGATATTTCAATTGGTAAAGGCTATAACACAGAAGGGCACAGTTTAAATGAGGGTCAGGAAGCCTGTGTTGGGACATGAATTATTTAAATAAAGCTCTGATTTTGAAAATTAGAAAAAAAAACAAACATAATACTCTAAAGCATAAGAAGTTGCTTTTGATTCACTACCAGTGAAAAATCAGTTTACACAATTTATGAAATAAGTCACTTTATCTATAAGCCATATAACTAAGAGCCTTATCATTTTACACCACTCCCAAACAATAATTATACTTTCAAAGCTCAAAAATCAGCAACATAAATTTAAATACCAAAAATATAATACTTTTAAAAAATACTAAACTTTTTTGTGTGGTTTATGATATTCAGATATAGTTACAACCAAAGGGCAAAGCATTAATTAGTCTGAAACTTTTATATTAGATTCAGACAAAATTTCCACCTATATCCCCCAACTCCAAACTTTGTCACTATTGAAAGTCATAATAATCTTTTAAATGAAATACTTTAAATTAGACTCTCAACTATGATTTTTATAACTTTTCAATGGCTATTAAGATGGGATTCTACCTATCTAAAGGTTAAGTCTTTTTTTTTACTGCCTCAGAAGCTTAATTACAATTCAGCTAAAGTTACCTGGAAAAACCTAAATCATTTGGAAAAGTATGACAATTGCTAAAGATGTCAACTTATTAATACATAGAAATATAAAAATATCTTCCAAATATTTGGTGTTCTTTTGGAAATAATTAAAGTAACCAATGTTCAGTTAATGAAGGTTTTCTCACCTTTTTAATTATTATTTTTAATTAAAAATCAACTATTTTAATTCTCATTTTTATAAGTCAAGCAAATTTCAGAGCAGTTAATATGTAAATAGTCACAGTGCTATTCCTTAAAGCACTGCTTACTCATTCATTCTCCCATAATTAGTGAGTATCTAACTGTGCTAAGCACTTCACTTTTCAAGGCATTTAGTTTTCAAGATACTAAATATATATTAACTTTCAAAAATTTCAATGAGAAAAGGAGGCAGCAATTATTCACATTATATTATTCCTATGATTCACCAGAGAAACAAAAATTCAGAAACCTGGGAGATTGTAAGAGAACCTAATGAGAACCCTGGCTTTAAAATCTAAAATATTTATTAATAATAGTGTTCTTACACTAACATAAACTGTATGTGCAATATAGAGAGAGAAAGACAGATGTATTTTAAATGAGGGATTGAAAAAAAAAAAGGGCTACCTCTGCCAAAGGCTGCATTTGGAACATCAAGTGCATAAGGATCTTTTTCTAAAAGTTCAATTTTAAACTCTGTTTCAGTTAATCTGCAAATAAAGAACAAACATCTCTAAGTTACTTGTCTAAGAGAAGTACCCACATTTCAAGAAAAATCACACTATCAGTACAAGCTACTCTTTACTGTTTCAGTATCTGCATAAGATAAACAGATCCTTCCAAATTATTATCACAAAAATACCTTTCTATATTCCACACTACTTACTTGGGGATAACACTTCTTTGTGCCTAGTGACAGTGGTGTCTTGTTGAAATTTGGAATTGTTTTGGTTTTTTCCTCAAAACTGGACTACAATGAACACTATATCAAGAATCCAAACTTTAAAAATAAAAGGGTTAAGGTCAACAAGTTTAAGTCTATCATTTTACAATAAAGGAAAATGAGGCTAGGAGTTTAAATGACTTATTCAAAGAAAAAGTGCCAGGATTAAAACACAGGACTCCTGCCTCTGAAAGATGTTACGCTCCCTATTGTAATACTACCCCTATGATTCCAATCCTAACATAAAATTGGAACCCAATAAAATCAGCCTACGTTTCACTCCTAAGTTTTTTAACTTAAAAATGTGACATTTTGAAAGAATCTTACTTCTAGCTCTTGACCATCAGATGTGAAATAAAACATTCAATCATTCGGTTTTAAATTCTGAGTAGAAAATGTTAAGTAAGAAGACTGAAAACTAACACTGAATAATGTTAATAGTACATTCTGGCAAGAAATGAAACACTAAGAAGACTGTTACAATCTGTATAAAAAACATTTAACCTTCCATTCTATTGTACACTGTACACTACTATTGCCCCTTTTCATTTATTATTGTAAACAACTGTTACCAAAAATAATAAAACCAGAGGAGGAAAAAAATAAACATTTATTCTATCACTTATGCATAAAAAGATTCTGATACTCTTAGAATTATTATCAGAGAGATCCATCCTTTCTTTTCCTATCCCTTGTAACCGCCTTTACTTTTTAATTTTTAAGTTACTTTTTTATAGAAGAATTTAACAGTTTCCTTCTTGTTTGAGTGATCTAAGATATGCATTTAAAACAAAAATATCTAGTAATTCCTAGTAAACTATTTTAACAGATATTTAACCATTAAAAATGCTAGATTCACTGCCACTTAACCTTATTAAAAAATATTAACAAATAAAAACAAGAGAAAGAAATAACTATAAAGTTTTCTTAAATGTTTCCCTAAGATACTTACTTTTGCCTGTTGTGAGCATTATCCTTCCTTAAATCATTGAGGGTTCTTTCAGCAGTCCGAGCTGCCAACTTAAAGAAAATAATACATTAAAAACAAAAATATACAAATTTAAAACAAAAGATAAGAAAAGTAAGTATTACAAAGACGACAGACAAATATCACAATTAAGTATTCACCCAATTCAGTAAACTCAATGTAAAGAATTTTTAAGTTAGGGAATTATTTTAAAAGGCAATGCGTTTCATACAACCAGAAGACATGAGCCTAAGGCTGTAGTTTAATAATGTGTTTGTCAATGACTGTTATTATCTAGATATAGAGTCAAGGATTCACATTATTTAGAGCAGTACATATCCATATAACAAGACAGGAACAATCCAAGTGAACTCAGGCTTAGGGCAACAGGAATAAAGAACACTCAAGATCATAATGCAGGGCGGCAATGACTCTATAACAAGGAAGCCTACCCCTGAAAATAAATCACTATAATTCAGTGACATGAAAGTTTTAAATAGTTTCAGAGCAAGCGAGGACAGTTTACTTTTTAAATGGCTGAATAAAATCAAAGCAATGCATCTGTCAAGCATACTACGCTATACTGGTCACAGTCCTAGTCTTTTACATTTGTTATACTTTAGTTAATAAAAGGTTAGAAAATCAGAGCATATACGCTACAGAAAGCATAGCTTACATTAGTAATCAATACCAAGAATATTCTCAAATAGATGAGGGCAAAGATGAAATTTGTACAAAACACTGCATGTTTCTTAGTAATTCTGTGCACTCTCCAGATTAGAAGTGACAATTAGTAGAAACATCAGGCCTGCTAAATTAATATAATCAATTACAGCAAATGATTCTATCATACAAAGGGAGGTAAATTAATTCAGTCTGTAATCATAAATTTTTACAAGTAAAAAGAACTATACTATAAAATGCATTCACTTGAAACTGTATACTACACATTACAATTTAACTAGTCAAATAATAAATTACGTATTCACAAGAAACACAGCTTAACCAAACTTGAACACTTGCTATCAAAAAGATCCAGTGTACAAACATTTTTCCAATATATATGTCATAATCAGTTTTGTACAAACAAAAAAAATTACATAATTTCATTAATAAAATACCAATTTATAACTTTTAACAATGACAAATCAAAAATTACTTCTAAATGATTTCTATATATTATATTGTACATAAATATAGCAATCTAGTTTATAGTATATTTACTCTGAAATATAAGACACAAAAATGCAGAGTTGCCAAGTAAAAAGTTAAGCTTTACTATTATTACAGTATAATAGATATTAAAGATATACCTACAACAAAAAACATAAAAACAAACCTGTGACAAATGATTAGTCTTTCAAAAAGTTTATCCAAAGGTTGGTAAAACTGTAATTTTAGTCAATTCTAAAACATTGTACTAAGATACTGAATACTTACAATATGCAAAAGAGTTCTATTATGCATAGGTGTTAAGAAAAGGAAACTAACCCTACCTAAAAAACTTAATGACTATAGTGCTTGCCAAAGAACACATAAAAACAAAGTAGTATGTGAATTCAAAAGAAGAAAAGACAAAATCTAACAGGGTAAAGCAAAAAAATACTCAATGAGAAAGCAACATATGAAATTATAACAGCAAAAATATATAGACAAACTAAAGGTTTATCAAGTAGGAAAGTTTTATATAAATTATGAAACATTCATTAATATATGATATATAAAGCAGGTTATAAATAGTAACATATTCCATTTTTTAAATACCTGTGCTTTTTTATATTTAATTATGGAATAAATGAAAGTAATATTACTAATCACTTCTTTCTGAATTTCTATATGGTTTATGCTTCTGTTTAATGAGTATATATTATAAGAAACTCATACAGTTACAGAAAAAAGGACAAGACTTAAAAACTAAAAGATTAAAATGTTAGTATCTACTCATCCCACTCTAATCATGTGACCTTGGGCTATTTCTTCATCTAGAAAACTTCGACTATTAGACCTATTTTACAGAGTTATTGTGTGGATTGAATAAGTAATATAAATTAAATACCCTTAAGTACAGTATCTAGAACACAAGAGACATAGTAAACACCAAGTCTTATATCTTTAAAAAATAATCTGGGCGCATCCTAGTGAAATAGTGGTTAGGTTGCCACATACCCCTGAATTCGAGTCTTGGGATTGGAAGGAAACAACAATTGTAAACAACTAAATAAAAATAAAAGTGCTTCGTTTTCCTCTCTCCTCCTGCTGCTTACTTGCCTTCATTCCTACCTGCATCTTTGCTTTAAAAAAAATAAAATAATATGCATCTGAGTATTTAGACAGTGGTGAGTAGTGGTAAAAAATAAATTCATTTTCAAACTCAGCTTAATTCAAAAACAAATCTCACTTGAACCCTCAACACAGAAGCATACAGAATAATAAAATTGGGGAAGAATCTATTTAACATATCTAATTTCTCACCCTATTCTTGAATTTCCACTCCAAGAAACACTTATCCCTAAGAAATACCTTCCAAACTTCAGTAAAACAACAGTGATAATAGTTAACATTTACTGGAGTGCTTACTAAATGTCAAGACCTTAACTGAATTATCTTATTTAATCATCACAAGGACTCTTGTAAAATGAGTACTACTGATACATCTATCTTATAGGTAAGAAACGGGTAGTAAGTGATGGAGCCAGGATAACAATTCAAGACAGGTTGTCTCTAGATCCCATGTATTCACCCTCTGTACAAACTGTCTCCTTGTGAAGACTCCAATGGACAAGTCCTCCAAAGACCAGAAGTTCTAACTGTTCTACACGTTAGAAGGATCACTCTTAGAATCAGTCGAAAATCTCCCTTATCATTTCCTCATACACTCTTTCTGGAGCACTGACATGCCATTTTCCATGATGACCTTTTTCTTAACATATATCAAGTAATTTAACATGGAGAATAAGATACCAGAATTGTATGACTTTTAGAACTAGAGGGGCTTTAGTTTAGGTATCATTTAGTCCAATAACACTGTTTCACAAATGAGTAAAAAGGTCCAAAGAATTTTAAGCAACTTTGATAAGTAATTAGTAGCAATCCAGTGCCCTAAAACAATGAGTATGTGAACACTAATCATCAATCCCGTAAGAGAAAGTTCAAATTCCTTGCAAAGAAGCAATGTAATGAAAACAGAGAAGGAAAAACCAGATTTCACAAATAACTATGTTGTTACAAAGTAATTAGTTCAGAAAGAGCACAATTACGCTACTGGTAAAATTAAAAGAAAGTTTTTTAAAGAATACTACCTTCATTTTCAAATAAAACTGAACCTTTCACACTGTCCATTTCAATTAGGAAAAAGAATAATTTGGTAAAAGAGCCTAAGAGAAGTTAATACTTACCCAATTATCATGTGCTTTTTTCTCATGGGAAAGAATCTGAAAGACAAAGTTATTAAAATACCACTGATAACTATTTTCTTAAGTAAAACATATTTACATTTACCACCATGATTTAGGGTATAACTCATAAATTCAAAACTGTCTCCAGCATCTCTAAAAAGTCAGTCAGATTTTTCAAGCAAATTGTCATACAGACATGATCTATTCTATTATACTAAATATAAAAGCAACTAAAATTTTTGTCTAGTAAATTTCTATTTTATGCAATAATTCACTACAACAGGACTTGCCAATTAAGATAACTAGCTCAACTGAATGAGACCCCAATGCTGGTATATGTTTATTTATGCAATCCATATTCTTGAAGCAGCAGAAGGAAGGGCAACTTTAAAAAGGTCTCATCCCAAATATTTGGCTCCCTAGAAATGTTCCACAGCCACTACAAAAGTTCAAGTGGTGTACAACCAGTCAATTAACTAACTTTTGATATCCAAATAGAGATACCCATTCAGTTACAAAGAGGTGCTCAGAATAATTTTAAGTTACACACACACACACACACACACACACACACACATACCTGCCCTTGATAAGAATGAATGGTTCTCTCCAATTCTTCTTCAAGATCTTTGGCTCGTTTTCTATAAAGAATAAGTAATTATGCCACTATTAACATATACTAAGAAATTATAGGCCACACTGTTTCTACTTAAAATATTAATCAAACCACCTAAAGTGCAGTGTTTCATGTAAGAAAAACTCCAGAACTCCATGTTAATCACCTTTAAGAGATTCTAAAGTATATTTTTTCTTGCTAAAATTTTAACATTATGTAATTATAACTTTTGAAAGTACTACTATTTGGTTTTATCTAAATCAAAGTTATTGTAAAAAGAAATGACACAGTTTTTTTTATTTTTAAGAAGCAAGATATTGGAAGATTCAATTTTCTGTATTTTTAATATAACTCCAAAAAATTAACAATCTATGTGAAATAAGATGTACTTAAAACCTTCATAAGACTAAAAACAATTCCATCTTGGATAAAACTCAAGTTTATTCTTCCAAATATAAAATGAAATTTCATAACTATTTCGTACCCTGTTTAAAAATCATGTCCCTTATTGTCTCGAGATTTTCTGTTATTTCAATGGAACTAATGAGGAGTAAACCAAGTTAAAAAGTAGGCTTACAGTCTTTTGAACACTTCTCCAAAACTTTAATTATGGCACACTCATCTTTTCCTGGCATATTTCTTAAAATCATTAATATTATATACATCCTTCCCCATTTGAAATAAAAAGACCTTAAAATTAATAGTTATTCATAAACTATTTGACATTAAAATAGGATTGCCTTGTTCAAACTAACAAAATTTTAAATTACTAAAAAAATTTCCTTTTCTGTATTTTATGTATAATTAAATAATAGCAAGATAATAAAAATAAAAACATTCTATTTTGAGAGTCAGTGTTGCTTTATTACTTTTTCTGGGATTGGGCTTTTGGATATTCTCCCCAACTCAAAAAGAAAGGGGTAAAATATATTTTTACCTATAGGTCTCCAGCTCTTCAGCAGCATGACTGATCTTTTCATCTGCTTTGGAAAGTTTCTCTTCTTTCTCTAACCGGTAATTTTCCTCTACTGTTAATTTCCTTAAAGTAAAAAGTATTTTATCATATATCATAAAATAATCAATTATATCTTTTAAATTATATCACAACTGGCACTTCCCATAAAGTAATTTGCGTAATACCACTAAAAAAATCATATACATGGGGAAAAAAGTACCCGCGTAAATAATCCTGGTTTAAGATTATCTGAATATTAATAAAAACTACTATGACTATATATGACTTATCAAGCCTTATGTAATTAAGCATTCATTAATTAGAGAAGCAAACAACTAATGAACTGTGTTCCCATAACTTTTAAATGGATTAAATTGTCAAAACAGTGCTTAGACATCCAGATACATTCTTTTTTCTCATAATTGCTTTGGCTATCCAGAGTCTTTGGTTGTTTAATAGAAACTTTAAGATTTTTTTGTTCTACTTCCTGGAAATAAGCCCGAGGGATTTTTAATGGGGATTGCAATAAATCTGTATATTGCTCTAGGTAAAGTGACCATTTCAACAATGTTATTTCTTCCCAACCACGAGTAGGTGGTATCTTTTCACCTTTGTATCCTCCTCTTTCCTTGAAGAAGGATGTATAGTTTTCTTTTTATAGGTCTTTACCTCTTTTGTTAAGTATATTCTAAGATCTCTGACTCTTTACTTCTATTTTAAATGATATTGCTGTCTTGATTTCATTTTCTTCTAATATGTTTTTTGTATATAAAAATGCGATGGGTTTTTGTGCATTGATTTTGTAGCCTGCCACTTTACTGTATTCATTGATTAGTTCTAATAGTTTCTGATAGAATTTTTAGGGTTTTCAATATATATAGTCATACTACCTGCAAATAATGGTAGTTTTTCTTCCTCCTTTACAATTTTTATTCTTTTTATTTCTTTTTCTTGCCTAATTGCTCTGGTTAAGACCTCCAGTACCATGTTATATAAGAGGACCTCCATTATGATGTTATATAACAGTGATGAGGGTGGACAGACTAGCCTTGTTTCTGACCTTAGAGGAAATACTTTCCATTTTTTGCTATTGACTATGATGTTGGCTGTGGGCTTATCATATATGGCATTTATTACGCTGAGGTATGTACCTTCTATCCCTAGTTAATGCAGGGTTTTTATCATAAATTGGTGATGGATCTTATCAAAAGCTTCTCTATGCCTATTGATGGGATCATGTGGTATTTCTCCTTGCTCTTGTTGATATGGTGTATTACATTAATAGATTTACATACACTGAAACTTCCTTGCAATCCAGGGATAAATCATACTTTTGGTCATAATGGATGATCTTTTTGATGCACTGTTGGATTTGGCTGTTAAAATTTTGTTGAGAATTTTTGCATCTATGCTCATTAGAGATACTGGTCTGTATTTTTCTTTTTTTGGTTATGCCTTTAGTATCAATGTGATGGCAGCCTAAAAGAAAGTGTGTGGAACTGTCCCTTGGTCTTCAATATTACTTCATACATTTAAAGCAACAAATCAAGCTTCTAATTCTTGTATTAATTTCTTTTCTCCAACATTGAATTTGTAAAGTACTAGTAATTTAATAGTTCAGTCAGAAAAAAAATGTGAATATAAATCATATTTTATGCAGGCAAGAATTTTAACATTTTACTAGAGCTGTCAATTCTGTATATTCTACTCTGGAGAAAAGCCAGTGGCAGGATTCACTGAATTTGAGTAGCAAATATATTAATCTAAATGCAAGAATGGCCTATCTAATGTTTTAGAAATTCAAAATATGTCTGGCTAATGAATGATACTGTGATGTAAACAACACAACTCAGCTAGGATTCTACTTAGCTTCATACCTTATTTTGAATATCTACAGAGAATACCCTTTTTTCATTGATACTTTAAATCATTAAAATTTGATAACCAATCAAATATTTTTCTTTTATTAGCCAAAAGATAAACTCATAAGTATTCCTTTCACCTCAAATAATCCTTTTTATGTCCAAATTTTACACAATATACTTCTTTTTTTTTTTTTTCCTAAGGAAAGGTACAGGCAGGAATGCAGGTAAGGAGACAGGCAGGTAGGAAGAGAAAGGAAGAGGAATTATCTTTATTTTTATTTAGTAGTTCACACTGACTGCTTCCCCTAAGACCCTGGACTTGAATCTAAGATACAGTATGTGGCTTGCTCCTTTGGAAGCAAATCATCTAATCGCTGCTCCACCAGGCTATGTCTAGTAACAGGGAAAAGGGGGATTGATTGCAAAGTAAAGGGGAAAAAAGGAAATAGTGATAAACCTATTGTACTGTATACAGATGTAAAATTGCTGTTATGTATATCTCAAAACAAGTTAAGGTTAAAACACAATATTCCTTCCATATAATCAATTTTTTAAAAATAAAAAACTAGACAACACTTTAGCACTATAGTTGGGAGCCATTTTAAACAGCTAAAGCTCCAAGAAAAAGCATAAAAACTGTGGCACTTAATATACTGCAAAAAGGACACTTGTTTATGGCATGCAAGCTGAAAGAAAGTAGAGCATCACCTTTTTCTGTATCATTGAATAGTTCAAATTTTGAACACTGAATTTCACATTGAATAATTCAGATTTTTTCATCATTCTGTTCATATCTGTGAATGATTACTAAAGTTTCATAAACGTTGGTTCAAAATTACAAATAAGTTTTCACAAGCAGGCAAATTCACAAATACAGAATCTACAAATAATGACTACAAATAATGAAAACCAACCGTTAATAACTTTCATTAAATTTTTAAAGGGACTTGAAAGTCTGCTACATTTTATTTTCTTTTATGATAAAAAAATATGTCCTATAATGATATTAGAAAACCTGTAGTGTCCAAATAAGTATCCCAAGAGTTCCGTGTGCCTATGCATTTAGGTATCAGCATACGCATGCACATAATCTTTCATCCCATTATAGAACGGTACTAATCTTTTTATTCATATATTCAACAAATAGTTATTGAATAACTATTGCCCCAAGTATAGGTTTAAGCACCAGGAAAAAAAAAAAAAGAAAGAATCTCATGGAGTTTACATTTAACATGGGGAAGAGTAAGACAAATTAATAAAGACAGTCAGTCATCAGAGAACAATAGAGTACAAAGAAAAATAAAGCCAGAAAAGGGATAGAAAATGGCAGTTTTATTTTAGTGGGAGTTTCCAGGGAAGGATTGTTTAAGGCAACATTCGAAAACAGAACCAAATGAAAAGAGAATTTCATATAGGGAGCACCATTTCAGGTAGAAGGAACAAGTGCAAAAAGGCCCTGAGGACAGACGTGCTTGGCACGCTATAGATCATCAAGGTCAGTGTGGCGAAAAGGTACTAAGGGAAAAAGAAAATCATTAAGTTTAACTTAAAGAGCTATACAGGGCCAGATCTTGCAGAGTGTTAACAGGCCATGTTAAAAGCTTTGGATAAAATTCTGAGTAACACAGAGGCATCTGGATGTTCTGAAAATGCAAGTGACAATGCCTATAATTTACTTTGGACACCTCAAGCTGCTGAAAACACAGCACAGGAAGTTAGGAATACAGAGAGACCACTCATGAGGCTACATTATAAACCAGTTACTAATTAACAATAGCCTAGATCTAAGTAGTAGTGTGAGAGGTAGAAAAAAGTAGTCAGATTCAAAATACACAAAGACTGACAGAATTTGATGACAGAATCAACATGAGCTATAAAAGTAAGAAAGCAGTCAAGGATGGCTTGAGCAGCTGCCCTGAGCACTCAATAAATGACACTACCGTTTACTGAGTGAACCAACACTTGGGCCGGGACAATTTACACAAAGGAAAATAAACAGTTTTATGGATATCAGAGAAGGAACTAAAGTAATTCAATTAGTGGATGGCCACCCAGTTTCCCTGACCTAGCTTGCAATATTAGTTAAGTTTAACCAGCAATAATGTTCTATTTAAAAGTCAAAAAAGATTATCATGAACAAGCTTAGAAATCTCAGTATCATTTATAATGCTTTTTCAAGATCAAATAACTGCCAAATGATGAAATATAACCCAGTCATAAATTGAGAACTCTGAATAATCAAATAAGCTAAATATGCAACATTTTAAGCTGTTTTCCATGCTATTAAGTAGTTATCAATATGATTTTTATTACCTGTGAAGTGTCATTTCATTTTCTTGATATAGTTCAGTCATTACTTTCAGTTTTTGCTGAAGCTTTTGATTCTCAATTTCAAAGTGAGTATTTTCTGACTGTAAAGATGCTTGTTCAGTCTGAAGATTTTTAAGACGCACTACAGAAAAATTTTAAATCACAAGTAAATATTTTGAGTTGATAGTAACATTTCATAAAGAAAATTATTAAAAATAGACTAATAAGCTAAATTCTTTCCAACAGAAAATATGTAATATTTCTGTTCAACTATGTGCTTTTTAATATTTTAAATAAAAAACTATATAAATTATAAATTTATTATTATTTATTTAAAGATTTCCCCAAACCTTCAATGTTCTAAAGCTTCCAAATAACTTTCAGTCTGACAGTCAAAGTGAACAAAACTCTAAAGATTTGAAGATCAGAGTTTTTAAGACAAATATTCTAGTTCAAAATACCTGTGAAATTATTTCCACAAGATGAAAAACATCTGCTTTTTTCTAGTAAAAGTATACCTACTAATGCATAACTTCTATCCAGTCCTTCTTTTAAGTCAACAATGATATATGCTATAAAGTCAAGTGAAAAATTTGGATTTTTCAAGTCAAAGATGGACAGGCCCTGACTGAGGAGAAGTTAGGTCTGCCACCTCCAGTGAGTACAGTTCACATACATCCTAAGGACCTGGGTTTTCACTGGGGCAGGGAGGGGCAGACTGTGGAACAACCAAGATGAAAAACTAAATAAATATATATAAATAAAATGCTTTTTCCTCTCCTCTCTCCCTTCCTGCATTCCTACTTGCCTTCATTCCTGCCTATACTTTTCCTTAAAAAATAAAATAAAATATGTTCCAAAATTCTCCTAGCTTAAACTAGATCAAGACTACAGAGAATATTATCAACTTTAGATCTGTTTTAACTTCTAAACTAAATAAAAGAATAATCTACAGACATTCCCTGGTGTCTTAGCAATTAAGTCCTCAGCCTCCAGCAAGTAGTCTACATATACATGCCAAGGACTCAGTTTTGCAACCCAGGGTGAAGAAGAAAAACCAAGATAAACAACCAAATAAAGTAAATAAAATGCTTCTTCCTCTTCTCTCCTCCTGCCTGCCTGCTCACCTTCATTCCTACCCTGCATCTTTCCTTTAAAAAAAAAAAAATCTATTAAAAACTTAAGCTCTATTTATGAATGCTTTATAATTAGTGCAGCAATTGTTTTTCAAATTTCATTTCTCTTCCAACTCAGCCTCAGCTCTGAACTCCTCTAAGATTACGGTACCATCTTCCAAAACGAACATCTAAATCACCACGACAAAAGAAGCAAAGATTAAAACTCATTATACACCAATTACACCTCAATTTTTTAAAAAGAACTACCTGAAAAGGTGTTATGCAAAGAAACACACGCACATTTTGAAATGCTAGTTTTTTAAAAGTTTGTTGAAAAATAAAAAGACAAAATTCACTCTGCCTAAAGAGGGCAATTTTAAAACCAAACTAACGTGCTAAAATGTTAGTAATTATACATAATGGTATATGAGTTATAAAACATCTATTAATTAAATGCACAGACGAAAAGGACAGTTTATATAAATGTGTAGATTAAATACAGAAAAAGGTGCACATCTATGTTGTGACAGAAGTTTTAAATTTATACCAGAAAAGAAGTCTGTTGGCCTAGGTTTAATGCCATCGCCAAGCACAGTAACTTAACACACATTAATACTGAATATTATCTCTACTAAAATTGGATCATCCCTACTGGAAAAAAAACCAATACTAAAATTTTCACTGTATTTTTGTACTTTTCTACTGTAACTATTTTTTTCATACCCTCTGTATCGTAAAAGAGCAGTATAAATGAGTACTCAAAATGGCAGGAACAGAGAAGAGTCAATTTTAAGACAGCCTATCATTATGAACAGAAGATTGTAGAAATTCATGTTTCAAGACCCATAAAAAAGATGTGGCACACCCTTGATGGTCTACCAGTTTAGTGCACTGGGCGCAGTCCACAAACATACCAAAGCTCCAGTTCAATACCCGGGGTGTCAGAAAACAGACAAGATGAACAACTAAATAAAAAAATCGATACTTCTTCCTTCTCTCTTCTTGCCTGCCTGCCTATTTGCCTTTATTCCTGGCTGTACCTTTCCTTATTAAAAAACAAACAAAAAAAAAATGTGGGAACAGTACAGGTAGATATAGTATCTACAAATACCAGTTTTAGAAAGTAATGAGAACAACTTACCAAGAAACTATTAAGGGATGGGGTAACTGGTGAGCAAATCCCTTGATGTTCTAGCACTTAATACATACAGTTCCCCTCTGACAGTCAGCTAAAATACTGAAATACAACTTCCTTTAAAGTAGAATCCATATCTTTCTTTCTGTGACTCTCCCATGGCTTTAAGCATTATGCTTCACATAGAGCAAAACTTGGAATTTAAGTTATTATTAATGTTGTTTTAAATCCAAAAACAATCCAACTACCAACATCATAAGAATTAGGGTTTGTTCTTCTTCCATTAATCTATATCTTTGGGGTTCAACCTTTTCAAAAAGTATTTTATTATAAATACAGTTAACTTATTGTAGAAATGTTTTGTAAATACAGATAGGTAAAAGGAAAATAGAAATATCTATTTGAAGATAATAATCCCATATTAAAAATGCTACTTTTTAAATTCTAAAAGCATAACACACGGAAAAAAATAAAATTCAAAGCTAAGAATGGTCCCACGTTTTAAAAATAATTTCGTTATTTCAATTTCATACAACTATGAAGGAAACTGATAAGACTTTATCAACAAGAAAAAAGTCAGAATTAGTTTTCACAACTAACAAAAGTAAAAGTAAAAAAAGGTCAAATTAGACCTTCCATAAATGATCCAATTAATAGTACCACTCTTCATAAAGAGATGCATTTATTCAGAAAAAATTATAAAAGCATGTAGATTACCTACCTGTAAGTTCTTCCTTTGCTTTCTCTACTTCAGATAACTGAGTGTAGAGTTGGTTTCTTTCTCCTTCTAGGGTTTTTAAAGTAGCATTTAACTTCAAAGAATAGAAGGAAATAAAAAGCAACATTAATCAGTTATGCAAAATATATTTATAATGTATGTGTATATAGAGACATTATATATACATACATGTATCTTATATACACATTCTAATCTTTTGAAGCTTTTTTTTCACGTTGATGAACTATCACCTAGAATGCACACCCAACAATGGAGCTTCCACTGAAAAATTTAGCAAAGTCATCTACAGCTGTTAATCTCAGAACAGGGACAAAACAGACCAATAATAGACACTAAAATAATGTCTTTCTTGCTTCTATTTACTTTCAACACCTAAGTATTGATTAAAGCAACCTCCAACAGATTCAGAAAAGTTCAGGTGATATCACTAAAAAATGAATTTAGTATTTACTTTTGAAAATAGGATATGGGGAAATAAGGATAGGAAAATACTAGACCAGAGGAAGAAGGATTCTCAAAGAGAAAAATATGAGAGAAAACAAAGTTAAAATTTTTAATAGATTCCTTACCCAAAGAAATCTGTACACTTAGAAATTCTGGATTATAATAAATTCTAAAATTTAACAATATGAGTTTCTAATAAAGTTTATTATTAAAAAAAGTAACTGATAAAAAAAATTCTGATCACTTCTGAATATTCTGATCATTGATATGGCAATATAAAATAACTTAAAACAGTTATTGAGGACGTATGGCTTAACCTATGTTCTATTTATTTCTCTATATATTTTACATATACAAACCTTAGCAGCATGTATCAGTTTCTTCAAAGCTCCTTTTGGTTGATCTATTGTGAAAAACAAAAACAATAATAAATTGGGAAAACAGTAATGCCATAAAAGATATCCAAAGATTTTATCGGTTTACTAAACTAGTCTTACAATCCCTCTTCTTGCTACAAAAGAAGATTTGACATAAGGCATAATGATCTTGGACCCAGTCCAAGGAAGCGAAACAATAAAAGCACTGGAAGTACATAATTATCAAGGTTCTTCACCACTAACTTCAAGAATAGTTAATATGGTATTCAACCAAAACTAATTAAAGGTCTCAATTATTCTTGGCATCCATTAGCATACAAAAAAATGAGTGGAATTATATTTCAAATAAGTATTAAACAAACATGAGTCTTCTCATTAGAAAAAATAATTATTTCTTAAACAAAAAAGCAGAAATTAAAAAATACAAACTGAATATTATTAATTTGGGAATATAATTTACTTCCAATGCATTAATGCTATCATCAAAGAAATTTTTTTCTAAATCATATCTTCTCCTCCTTAATAATGTGTTGATTAGCATAAGGTGAAATGAGAGAAAAACTAAGAATGCAAAAATCAGAAGAACTACCACTAGGGGGCTTTGGGGGAAAGATACAGAAGATCTTTCTGTATTCTTTTTGTCATAGTCTGTCTATAATTATGTCAAAATAAAATATTTGTTTTTAAATCAAAAGTACCGGTTTGAAAATACAGTATGAGTGGCTATAACTAAGCTCACTCTCCTGAGCTTCCAGACTGCAATCAGCAACAGTAGTAAGAATTTGGAATAAACAAGATTCAAGTGCTGTAAACTGCCAGAACCATCTAACTAAAGCAAAATAAAGTACTCTGGGGTATTCAGTTATATAGTATTCATTTTTTAACTACTCACTACTTACTGGATGAGTAACTCAGTACACGGAAGAACAGGCATGGAAATGATTGTTATGCAATGTGAAAATTGCTATAATGAAGATATGTACAATACATAAAAATGACAGAGTGAAAGGAGACTATGTCTCTCTGAGGAGTTGGAAAAAGATTTACTGAAAAAGGCTGCATTTCAGGTAAGCTTAATTAAAAAGGACAGTGAGAAAGGGACAGAGTATTAGAGACAGATGTACAAGATGTACCAAAGCACAGGTATATAAAGAACATGGTGTATATGGGGAACTAAATGGAAATACAAACACCAGTCATCATTTTTAGCAAAAGAGATTAGTCAAGACCTAATACCCAAGTACCTACCATTTTCTGAGTCACTCTTCATTTCCAATTCTAAATTATCATCATGTGTTATGTCTTCTCCAAGGATAACAGCCCAGTCTTTCATCTTTAGCAAGCGTTCAGTCAGAGACTTGACATTAAGCAACGGAGGGTGTGGGTAATAAAAAGAGAAAGAGTAATGCTTTATGCTAACAGCTTTACAAATACTGAATGCAAAGCTATAGTTTAAAAGTCAATCCACATAGATAATAGTGCATAAGTTCATGTTCACTACCTGGCATTAAGATATGTAAATACTCAGAAAAATTCTAACATTTATTGACTATTAAACTCGGTAAGTTAAAAACCAAAACTAGCTATTCCTAAATCAATAAAATACTTGATAATGACTCATTTTTACTAAATGTATCCATGACTCTAAAGATAATAAAAATATTTTATAAAATTAAATTTCTCACATGCCACAAATAAGAGTAGCCATTAACACAAAAATTAATTTTGTGTGAAGTCCAACAAATCCAAACGTGAGGTACATATTAAAAGACCACAGATTTCATATTTATTTAAGTAAATTAGCTGAAACATTCAGTTGACACACAGTAAAATAAATAAAAAGAGAATCTGAATTGGGACAGTAGAGGATTTCCAAAGGCACTTTTTGAATTTTTTAAAAAATAGATTTTCTAGCCCTATAGAAAACAAAATGACTGTGCCATGTATTTCTGTGGAAGAACCCACCTAAAAACCCATTCTGCTCTATGATTTCCACCCTTCGATCTCCTCCCTCTTGAGAGTTCCAGGCACAAATAACACGGCCTACAGCTTTGAGTAGAGCTTGAGATTAGCATCTCATTCTTGTTCTGTTTAAGAAAAATCCCAAGTCCTTTAGCAGAGTAAGTTTAGGGAAAATAATAAAACAATATACCAAATTCTGAATACAACTCCTGAAGTTAGAATCTTGGAAGACATTTTTAAAGCAATGCAACTAGCATAAACACATAACTTTAAGATAATGTCCATTTCACCGTGTGCATTACAGAATGTTAGTTTTACATCTCATTACTTGATACATTGAGTATGTTTGCAGCTTGAAAGCACAAAATTTAAGAGTAGGCAGGAAAAAGGGTAAGAGGGGGGGACAGGGAGTAGGAAAATATCAACAAATCCTAACAGTAATATCAATTATTTTTTTCCTAACAGAGTTAAGTTTCGATTAGACTTATTTTTTTAAGTATTCATCACTGTACAAGTGCATACACCAGCTAATCTAGGTATTAAAAATATTCATTCAGGGCACACACTGGTGGTCTAGCAGTGTAATACATCCTGGGAGCAGTCTCACATATATCCAAAGGTCCCCAGTTCAAAAGCCAAGGCTGTGGGGAAACGACCAATGTGAACAACTGAATAAAAATAAATAAAGTACTTCTTCCCCCTCTCTCTTCCTGCCTGCACCTTCATTCCTGCCTGTATCTTTCCTTAAAAAAAAATACAAAAATGATTTTTAAAAATTCATTCAATACATATAAATTCTAATTTCTAAATTTTTTTAACACTTCTTCTCAATAAAAACATAGCAATCTAAAGATAAAAAGAAAAAATCATTTTTCTTTGTCCTTCTTCATTAAATACCCAGGCTAAAATATAGAGAAGGAAAAAAAAAGATGCATGGAACACACATGCGTGTGCACACACACATACATATTACAAATCTATAAGTTTTCAAGGAACATATGGCAGCAGGGTGATAATGCTGGTACAAACTAGAATGCATTTCCCAAAAGCACACATTCTCAAATTTGACCAAATAAATTATCAAAATAAAAGCTGCTATAAATTTTTTAAAAATCAGATTCAGAATGAATATAAAATTCTAATTTACTCATCAGTAAAACCAGCAGGGCCACTTACCTTAATCTGATTTTCTTTATCATACAGAACTTGTTCTGAATTCACTTTGGCATCTTCTAATGCTATTTTCTGCTTCTTAAGTTCAGTCACTTGTTCTTTCCATTCTTCAGTTTCTTGTAAAAGCTAAAATTCAAAGCCCAAAAAGAAAGAAAAACAATCATCTTATCATACTTATATGTAGATGTGCTTATTTATATATTTAGTTGTATCATTAATAGATATTACACAACACAAAGTGTCTTGGGAAAGGAGTGAGGAGAGAAGGTAGAGATGAAAGAAGCAAAAAAAGGAAGGAGAGCTACTATTTTCAAAGGCCTTTCAAAAGAGGGAAATGTAAAAAAAGAGATTCATAAACATTCTCCAACTGGTTTATATAATAAGCTTATATCAAATAAAAGATTTTCTAAAACATAAGTATTTATTAGATTTGTCATTTCTTACCATTCCTTACATCACATATAACAAGCTGAACCTTACTTGTATTAAAGCTTTTTTTTAATCATGTTATTTTGTAGTTAAGATAACTAGCCCTTAGAAATACTATTAGTATGAAACAGATCAAATTCTAAGTAAACAATCTTTTACTGTATAACTTTTATAGGAGACGAAAGATACAAAAAGTAAGGTTGTTATAAGGTGTATCCATGTGGTTCAGACAACTGACACAGCTAAGGTATAGACTATACAAGCCCAAGGACCCAGGTTCATGTCACAGAGCCAGAGAAAAAAAGCCCAAAAAAGAAAAAAATTATTGTTATAAAAGACAGACTTGATGACATAACATGCTAAAGCTATAGTCATCAAAATAGTACATAAGCAGTATTTAAAAACAAACAAGTAACAAGAAAGGAATTTTTACATGTAGCAAAGGTTATTTTAATAATCTTAAGATACAAAGAGCTCTTAAGAGTTCATCATAAAATAAGCAAAAATTAAATGAGGAAGTAATTCACAAAAGAAATGACTTAGAAATATGAAAGTCCAAATGTAAAGGTTTCAAAACTCTATCAAACAGTAATTATTCCATTTCTCTGCAAAACTAAGACTCCAATGGCGTATTTCCTAGCATAAGAAAAACTAATTATTTTGTATGCATGCATAATACATACAATGACAGAAAAAAAACAAATGTAAAAGAAAAAACTGGATTTGGTAATTATGTGGTCTATTAAGTTACTAAAGAAACAGTAAATGCAATCTTAAAAGGTTAGAGAAGTAATGTATTAGGACATGGAATCAGTGAGTACAGAAACATTTATTTCAAGAACTTTGATGATTAAGAAGGAGTTAAGGGCTTTAAAGAGTAAAAACACAATCTAAGAGAAAACAATCTAACTAGAAAAGGTCACTTTTGGTTATAACAACAAATTTAGCAAAATTACTTTAAAGTGATTTATCACCACTTTCTTCTGAAATCTACTAAGATGATAATAGATTTAGGCTTAAAGGCTTAAACCCACAAGAAAAAGATAATAGGCATTAAAAAAAGAAGGTAATTCTAAAAGTGGAAAGTGGAAAGAGATGGAAGCATGAATAAAAAAACAAACAAAAACAAAAACAAAAAACTTACCAGATAGAACTGAAATCAAAGCCAGAGGACAGGAAACCAAGAAAGGTTCATTATTTGAAGGCTCAAGTACTCCATAAGTGGGATTGAAAAGGACTACCCAAAAGTCTCTCCTCTCTCTCTCTCTCTCAGGCATGAATACATGCATACTTACATATTTACATACTTACATGCACACACACCACTACTGACACCACCACCACCACCGCACTAGCAAAAGCCTAGAGGATTATTCTCTGGAGATGTGGAACCTCACCAGTGGGAACAGGTTATATAAAACATACCTCTCCGAAGGGAACCACAGACTGTCTCAAAAGCCTAGAGGATTATTCATTGGAGAAATGGAACCTCACCACTGGGGAACAGGTTCTAATACCTCTCCAATGGAAACCACATAAGACTCATTTCTGTGCAAAACTGGTCTTCTGATACCAACAGTTGGGAATCTTCCAGAGAAACATCCTACCAGGTTACTCTATAGAAGAGCCCCCCAGTTACATACAGAGGGATCCCAATTAGACTCAGAGCTTCACTATTAAATGAGCAGATAGTTATAAATCACCAGACCTCTAAAAAAAGGAACTCTTAGATAAAATCCGTAAACCAAAAGAGAAAACAAAGAAACTAAATGGTAATAAGGGAACACAGAGAACTAGAAAATAGGACATTATATCTATAAGACAAGAAAGCATGAGAATTAAACCAAAAGAAAACTTTTTTAAGTGAAAAATTTCAGAGAATAAAAGTTCTATAGATATAAAGAAACCATTTTCAAATAAGTATCACATATTATTAAAAAAATCAAAAAAAGTATGAAATAATTCAACTTAAGTTTCTCAGAGCTGAATCAAGAGTAGGAGTTTCCAGACAGACAAGGTGTAACAAATGTATTAAAGAAAGACTCATGCTAAGGCACTTCATTATGAAATTTCAGATGACTGGAAACAATGAAAAGACACCAAGTTACCAAGATGGAATAAGCAGATTACATAAGACTTCAGTAACTCAAATAGCATAGTAACTCAGTAACTCAAAAGCAATAGTGGAAAGTCATGACAGTGAGCAATAATGTCAAAATTTCAACCCATAAAATATCCAACAAAAACAGCAATAAAAATGAGAGAAGGCGACATTCTCAGGCAAGTAAGTTTAAGTTTCCTCCTATGCCTTTTTCTAAAGTAACTAATCAAAACAATTAATCACAAGAAAGCAAGTCTGTGACAGAGGAAACAGAAGACCGAATACAGGAGAAGGCAAGAAGAAGAGAAGAGTGAAGGGAGATCTTAGGACAACAGAAGCATAGAAGTCGAGAGAACAAGTTCTGATTGAACCAGGTGGAAGACCCCAGGAAGGACTGCTTCAAGAAAAAAATGAAATCAGCAAATTAAACCAAAGCAAATGAATGCACAAATAAGTTATTTACATCTCTATATAAGAGCATACATATGAGTTACAGATAAGTTTATAGGAAACAAAACAATGATTAACTATGGAAAATAAAATGGTGGGCAAAACAAAATCTTGTAATCAAAGTATATCATGTAGCTCTGCTATATTTAGAAAATCATAATGTAATCACTGAGATGTTTTCCCACTGAAAAATCAAACTACTGTGAGACCAGTAGGAGAGGAAACAGATTTTCATACGTTGGACTGTCTATATATGTGGCACAGAAAGAGAGTAAAAAGCTAAATCCACATTTTATCTGCCACCAGAGTTACTAACATATTTAGGCCCCAGACATATAGCTTCGATAACTCTCACGGGTATTCTCTGCCCTCCTTCAGTCTGGCTTTAAGTAGTTGGTGCTAAATGCTATTTGTTGTTATTATCAAAATGTTGAATGCCCTCGCTTACCTTGATTCCTGAGGGAAAAGCATACAAGAAGTATATACTTTTATATGCTATACAAAAGAGACTCCGAAGGATACAGAGGAGATTGTCCAGTTCATATATCTTCCAAGAAAGCCTATTCTTGTCCCTAGCATGGATCAGTCATGAGTATTCCCAGAACATTTAAAATATACATATTCACAAGTTCAAGGACTCCTCTAGAGTACAAACCTGTTTCTGGCTTTCCTGAAGTTGAGAATTTTCAATCAAAGTATCTTTTATAACTATCTTAAGTCGTTCTTCACTCATTTGAAATATTTTGCAGGTTGTTCTGCCCTAAGTATAACACAAGAAGCATAAAGCAATTTAATGTGAAATGACAACTCTGTTTTACATATACTCCCTAAAACATGAAATTAAACAGAGTCAAAAACATGCCAATATTAATAGAAGTGTATTAACAGTATAGTGTAGTTGGAAAAAGATACCCTTAGACATGGTTCTGCCACTTATTTGCTATGTAACCTTGGATGAAAGATTTAACATCATGTAACCTTCCATATATTATAAAGTAAATTTTGCTAACTCTTATTATCTGTCTCTTACTAGAATGTAAAGCCCATGAAATTTTCTATTTTATCTACAGTACCTTCAACAGTGACAAGTACATAGTAAAACAATAAATACTTGTCTAAAGAGAAAATGAACTTTCCTGAGGTATGCTGCATAAAAAGTATGTATAAATTAGATCACTATATCTGAAATTCTAATATTATATCTTAGTCCTTAATTATAAACAGAAAAACTTAAATGATTTCCAAAAACAACAGACCTATCAGACTAATTCAACTTACCTCAGCAATTTGTGATATGAGAGATTTTAATTCATCTTCTAGGGATTGTTTCCTTTTTAAAGTATCCACCATCTGGAATAACAGCATTGATTAATAAGTAAGTATTTACTAAATCTCATCCTCCAAGATGCTATATATATGTATATATATAATATACATTGTTAATCTATATTTTAGCTCCAAAAGTACAGATTCAAATTAAGAAACTACCACAGCTATATGCTTAAAGAAATTATATGTGAAAATTATACAATAGTATTTCAATTCATTTTCAGTATTTCATAACATTTGTTAGACAGGCTCAAGATGGGCCACTAATATATCTTACTAAATAATCTCATTCGCATGAAGATATTCCTTACGGCAGATTTTAAAATAGAACACCAAAGTTAAAATGTTCTTAACATACCCTTTGAGTAATAAATGCATGTATGTGATTATTCAACCTTATTTATGTGAACTATTTCCACATTGCATATGAAAATTTCTACAATCTACAAGAAACAACATGGTAATGGTAACCTTTAACAAGTGAGAGTTAATGGATTCAGCAAATTTTACTCTCTATCTTTCAGACTTCTATATTCTTTGAATTTTTTTCAGTGCATGTATGCAATACTTTTGTTTTCCCTTCCCCAGCCCTGGGTCTTAAAGACAGTTCCTTGGGTGTACCTGACCGGCACCTTAGCCACTCAAGCCACAGAGATACACCCAGTGCATGTAATACCTTTAACCTCTACTACTAATTTTTTTAAAGCAAGTAACTTTTTCTCCTAGTCTCTTCAAACACAAAAGCCTTACCAATTCATCTTGTTTTGATTTTTTAGACTTCTCTTCTTTCAACTCTTTTTCTAGAGTGAGTATTTCATTCTCAAGTTCAGATTTAGACTCATTCAACTTTTCATAGGTTGCCTAAAAAAGAAAGCCAACTTTGTAAGACAGACATAGAAATTTTTGATAAGGGTAAATCAGATGAGTATAATCAAACATATATACACTATAAGTTAAGTAAGTTTAGCTTATATATTTGTTCATTGAAACAAAAGCTTTATGTAACATTGAAATGAAAGCAATTTTAACAGGAGTCAGGAAATTTTTTGTATATAGAGCTAGAGAGCAAAATTTTAGACTTGAAGACCATGCAGTGCCTGTCTCAAATACTCAATTATGCCTATGCAGTGAGAAAGCAAACACAATAAATGAGTAGGTATGGCTGTGTTCAATAAAATTTTATTTGCAAATGAAGGTGGAAGCCCACTAAGCAGACTTTTCCAATCTCTGCTCTAGAGTATTATAAGGAAAAAAAGGCTAAATCAAAAAATGAAATTTTATGTAATTAAAGACATACTAAAGTAACGAATTTATAAACCAATCAAGATTGCTTCATAATAATATTCTACATTGAATTATGACATTTTCTGTGGCCTTTTTAATTTTATGATGATTTGTTATTGGATTATTCCAACTGTGTCTTAAATTCTATAATAAACATACCTCTGATGTTCGTGATCCTTCAACAAACTTGTTTTAAAAAATAAACCAAAAGATTCAAGGAATTTAATGGAGGCCAAAATAAAAGGAGAACAAATATATATTACAATGGTTTAAAAACAGATTCATATGTTTCCCCAAATTTAACTCTGTGATTACACAAACTCTGACTTGAATTAAAATTACTCTATTTTCAATTTATCTAGATTCAACTATCATTGTTATTGCATTATGGTTTACATTCAATTATGTTTACTAATCTTAAAAACAAAGATGTGTTTTTTAAAAATTATTAAAGTTAGTGTTCCAAATTTTAAATAAAAATTCAGCTAATTTACTGCTAGAATATGTAAATCCAATGCCTTGAGAATAAACTGGTATTTTATCCACAATAACATGAAGCTTGTCTTTGCTCTCCAATTTCTGTTCTGTTAGTGTGCTAAATGTCTTCTAAAATGAGTTTCAATCAAACTAATAAACGACTATTGAAAAAATAGTTAAAACAGAGGTTCAACATTAAAATAAAAAAAATTTAACAAGTTCTTGAATATTAAAGGAAACAAAAGAAGAGAGACAATATTAAGAAATGTGTTGCATTTGGAATTCAATTTATAACTATCTTTGGATTCTACCAGGAAATTTTAAATTATGATACAAAGACTTTCTGATGAGTAATTAAGAGATCATTAATTAAGAACTGTCAAGCTGGACTGACTGAACACGTCACCAAAGGTAAAAGGTCCATTGTTTTCTACTTCAACATCAGCAGAGGCAGGCTTCATTTCCTCTCCTCTGTCAATAGTATGATTTTACAATATTTTGCTAATTGTAGGAAGTCATTCCCATTACTCTTTTATAGAGAGCCAACTGTTATACATTTACCACAAAAACATAGCTTATAATATAAATCTTTGGTCTAAGTCTCGTCAGCTCCTAAAACATTGGGCATGAAATAAAGGCAACTTTACCACAATTTACGTAATTCATTATTGTTAATTTTTCTTAAATTTATTAAATAAATCCTACTTTTCCTTTCTAGAGTTAACTGAATCAAAAAGGAAAGGATATAACATTGTTCCCACAAATAAAAAACTTTACTTCTACATTCCTAAATCCCAGTCAACTGAACATGCCTCATTTAATACAAGTTAGCAAAAACAGCTCAAATTTGTAAAATATTTAGCATTACCTATTAATGTTCTATTTCCTACATTTAACTTTAAGTTTTAAAATTCAGAGACTCTTCCACATTCCTTTGAAATAGGTTTGAGAATATGTATTATTATTCAAAGTTATATTTTGTAAAAAATCTTTTCTCCATCTTTATAACTACAATCTGGGTTTACCTCCAAGCTTTGTGCATCTGTTGACTCAGTCTCAAAGCTTGCATCCTTTAAAGATGATTCTAAACCTTCACACTGAAAAGAAAGCAATACCATAAGTAAAAACTACAAATTTTATTCTGACTTTTATCTGGATTAGGCATCTAAGAAGCTGACAGAATTCACTTCTACATGTATGTTAAATTTATTTGAATCAGCTTTAAGTTCTTCAAATATGATGAATGCTGTAACAAAGCCAGGGAAGGTAACATTTTGCAACACAAGGCTTTGCAACACACCTTTAAGACAAAGACAACTGTACAAATTAGGCTTATTCTTTAAAGAAAAATTTATACTAACTGGCCATCGAAATTTTCACTTCTAATTCAAGTCAGCCAACAAATAAAGAAAAAATGAATATAAAATCTTTAAAAGATAAAGACTTACCAAGCTCAATGTAAAATAAGGACACTAAAACATAGCATGATTAAAAAAAATTTTGACAAAATGCAGTTACTTCGATGCTTGAAAGAGTGATTAAGTGGGAATCTGGGTTGTTCTTGAGGCAGGCAGGCAAGAAAAGAAAGAAGAAAGAAGCATTTAATTTATTTTCATTTTGTTGTTCATCATGGTTGTCCTCCCCTGGCACCAGGTCACAAACCCAGGTCCTTGGAATGTATAAGAACTGGAAGCTGGACGCAGTGGAACTAACCGCTAGTCCACCATGATGCATTTTAACTACTTATTTTCTATTTGATTTACCTACTCCATGTTTGTTTGTATTTTTCTTTTCTCTCGCTTTTTTTTTAGATTGAAATAGTCTATTTAATATTTTCTTCATCAGTGGGTTAGTTAGCTATGTATTATTTTGTATTCTTTCAATAGTTATCTTAGAGATAACAAATATCTTTGATACATTTGCATCCAAAATAAATTAGTGTTGCTACTATAATGCAAGGATCTTTAGAATGCTTTAATTCCAAGTGCCTCCTTTTTTCCAAGTGTTATTGTACTACAGGTTTGATTTTATATTTATCTAGACCACAAATCATTTTATCATTATTTGAAACAGTTACCATTCATGTGGATTTACCCACACCTTTATTCTTTTCATTGCTTTTCTTCTTTTTATTTCCTTCTTTCTGAATATACTGCTCTTGCCTTTTGTGTAGTATACTACTGATAAATTCTGTTTTTGTTTGATAATGTATGCTAGGAAATCAACAAGTGCCCTACCATATAACCATTGTTTTAAAGAAGATAACATAACAAAAATTTTTAACATTTATACTTAATGATGAGAATACCACCATATATCAAAATTGATGCAATGATTTAAAGAAAGACAAAAACACTAAATGAGAAAAATAAAAACAGTAACAGATTTTCTAAAAGATAGCACAGAAGAATATCTTCATATCCTAGAGCAACCAAAAATGTCTTAAGCAGACATCATAGAGTACAACATTTGAAACTTCTACTTACTAAGACACCATTTGAAGTAAAAAGGCAAATGACCAAGTGGAAGAAGACATTTGCAATACTTATATCTGACAAAGGATTCCAAAATACAGGAAAAATTCTACAAATAAAAAAGGAAAAGAAGGCATACCCATGTAGAGTGGCAGTTAGGTAAGCCACCTCTGAGGGAACACAAACCACATACCCCTGGGTTCAATTTCCAGGTCCAAGGGAACACAACTGATGTGAACAACTAAATAAAAATAAAATAAAATGAAATACTTCTTCCTCCTCTATTTCTGCCTGCCTGCCTATTCACCTTCATTACTGCCTGTATTTTTCCTATAAAAAAAAGGAAAAAGATAACCATACCCTTAAGAGTATGAAAAAAAAACCAAACCAACAACCAAAACAACCTGTACAATGTTGCAAAAAGGATATCCAAAGTGACAATAAACTATAAAGGTGCTGAACCTCATTAGTCAGGAAAATGAAAATTCAATCTACAATTAGCCACTATTGCGCTCATCTACAAGGGTTAAAATTAATAAAATTAGTAATATGAACTTTCATACTTTGCAAACAAACCATTAATAATTTTGAACTTACTAAGAAGCACTTGCATTGAGAAGTATAGAATCCTCTAGTTCTAAAGTGACGGCTATCATTTTCAAAATGTCTTACCTCTTTTTGAATAAGGCTCAATTTTTCAAGTAATTTACATTTTTCTTCAATTAGTACAGAAAGTTCTATAGCAAGCTTTTTCTCTCTTCCTAAAAAAAATTTAACATCATCATGTATAAAAATTGTTTTGAATTTTGAAATTATAAACAACAATGATGAGATCTAAAATAGAAAAAGAAACTTACCCAAATAAAGTCGGCTTCTAACCTGAAATAAATTTTTAACAAAAATTACAATAAAACATATGCATTCAAGAAAATCTTATTTAACTTCTACTGCCAACTTAAAAATATCAGTTTTCTTACTACCTGAGTATGAAAGAGCTCTATTTCCAATGAAAAAATACTGTATAGTCTCTTTAATGAAGATTCTCATTGTATATTAGCATATTGAAGACTCTGAAACAACTCTACCCTAAATATGTTTAATTTCATTTAGCCCATTGTTCTTCAAACATAATGAACCCTAAAACAAACTACTTTAAGAAGCCTACATTATTATCTCCTCTAATGATAATATCTAAAATAACAAAGATTGAGAAAAGTTACCACAGGGTCATGGATCAGAAATGACTATAAAACAATAAACAAAATCTTTTTCTTTTTTAACCTCTTTCTCTCAAATAATGATGGAAAAATTCCATTTGTAAAGGGATCACCATTAGGACTGAGGTAATATATGCATGAGGAAAAAAACAGTGGGGGCTTGAATCATCTATAGATGCATAGGAATCAAATTAAAAGACAAAATGTAAAAGTTAAGGGCAGTAGAATGGGTATATATGAGGAATAAATTAATGAACTGAAATATCAATTTGAGAAACTACCTCAAAAGATTATAAGAAACTAGAAGACCTTAACAAAATAAAAAAACACAGAGATGGAAAAACATTCCATGTTCATGGATTGAAAGAATTAACATAGTAAAAATAGCCATTCTACCCAAAGCAATGTAGAGATTTCATGTAATTCCATCAAAATCCCAGGGGCAGTCTTCAAGGAAATGGAGGAAATAATACTGAAGTTTGTATTGAATCACAAAAGGCCTCGAATAACCAGTTATCTTAAGTAAAAAAAAAAAAAGAAAACCATAAGGGAATCACACTTCCTGATCTCAAACTATATTACAGAGTGATCATCATCAAAATAGTTTGGTATTAGAACAAAAATAGACACAGGGATCAATAGAATCATAGTGACAGCCCAGAAATAAAGTCAAACGTACATGAACAGTTAATTTACTACAAAGGTGTCAAGAGCACACAATGGAGCAAGGAAAGTCTATTTAACAAATGGTTCTGGGAAACTGGAAAGACATCTGCATAAAAGAGAAAATAGATTACTCATTGGCCATATACAAAAGTTAACTCAAGATGAATCAAAGACCTGGGTGTAAGACCTGAAACCATAAAATACCTAGGAAGACAATGTGGAGAAAACACTCTACAACCTCAACTTCAAAGAGATCTTTAGGGAAGGAAAAGCTGTGACAAAAGAGGCCAAATTGGGACTACATCAAACTGAAGAGCTTCTGCACAGCAAAAGAAACCACCACTAAAACAAAAAGACAACCATGGAATTGGAGAAGATATTCACACAGCATACATCAGATAAGAATTTAATCTCTAAAATATATAAGTTCAATACACTTCAATAATAAAAAAGCAAATGACCCACTTAAAAAATAGGCAAGAGAACTGAATAGACACCTACCTAAAGAAGACACACAGATGGCCTACAGACACCCGAAAAAATGTTCTATATCACTCATCATCAGAGAAATGCAAATAAAAACTACAATGAGATACCAACTCACACCAGTGAGAATAGCCTACATGAAAGAGACTGGAAATAACAGGTGCTGGAGGGATTGTGGAGAAAAAGGAACTCTCCTATGCTGTTGGTGGGAATGTAAACTGGTACAACCTCTGAAAAACAGAATAAAGATGGATCTACCATTTGATCCAGCAATTCTACTCTTGGGCATATACCCACAGGATACAAAATCTCGGATCAGAAAAAATTTCTGCACCCTTATGTTCACAGAAGCGCAGTTCACAATAGCCAAGACATGGAAACAATTTAAATGCCCAACAACAGATGACTGGATAAAGAAGCTGTGAGAGATATAAATCAAGAAATTGTATCTTCAGGGGAAAACATTATATTGATCCCTACACCTAACCACACCAAAAAAAATTGATTCAAGATTGATCAAGGAATTTAGTATTTAAGAAAAAATTTTAAATAAGGAATTTCTGTTCAGAAAACAAGGAAAATGAAAAGATGGTTTATACGGAACATTTGCAATATACCTAATCAACAAGGTTAGCATCAAGAATGAATAAAGAAGTCTTTTCTGTGGCTCAAGCAGCTAACACACAGACTATCACAAGCCATCAATCAAGGTTTGAGATCTGGGAGCAGGGGTAGGGGAAAAAAGAAAGACAAAGAACTACAAATAAAAAAGAAAACAAGCTAAATAGAAAAATGGGCAAAAGACATAAACATTTCCCAGAAGAATAAATACATATGGTCAGTGAATGTAATGCGATTTTAATTTCATTAGAGGTCAAATAATTGAAATCAAACCCTTGATAAGACAACATTTTATACCCATTCAACAGCAAAAGAAATTAAAGTATTTTAACAATAACAAGTGTTGGAGAAGGTAGATCAAATGGATCTCTAGGACTTCTTAATGAATCCTGATGAGAGTGCAAGTTGGTGCAATTTGGAAAAGAACTTGGCATTATCTTAATAGTACCACCTCCACAGGTCCTATAGCCCAGTAATCTCACACATAGGTATAGAGAAACTTACCAGCAGGCAACAGGAGAATGTATAAGAATATATACAGCAGTACTATTTGTAACAGAAAAAACCTAGAAACAACCCAAATGCCCAAGACCATAAATTTATAAACTGAAGTATATTCTTCCAATGTAATATTCTAGAGCAACCAAAATGGAAAAAAAAGAGCCTTATCAAAAATATACCCATAGGATATATATATATGTAAGAATCTTATTAATGAATCTGTTAAAAACAAAGACCAAAAAAATAAATAATAAGAAAAGGTTTTTATCCCCATGTTTATTATACCCCTATTCACAATAGCTAAGAACTGGAAATTACCTAAGGGCCCAACATCAGAGGAATGGAGAAAGAAAATGTGGTACATATACACAACGGAATACTACACAGTCCTTAGAAGAGATGAAACTCTGTCATTTGAATCATGTAGGAATTATGCTAAGTGAAACAAGTCAAAAGAAGACAGACATATCTACCAGATGACCTCACTCATAGGTGGAATGTGAATAGACAAAACAAAGGAAAAGATGAAAAACATAACCAACCCTGAAACATCTGCAACAGAACCAAGGTTACCAAAAGGGAATGGGGTGGGCGGGGGCAAATGGTGGTGGAGCCCACTGGAGAATGGGGAAGAACACTTGGTGATTTGGTGGAGGGCATAGTATGTTGAAATATACTTAAGAAATGGGGAACATACACATAGGAAATTATTTTAATGTGTAGAAGAATTACTACAATAAAAAATAAACTAAAAGAAAGGGTTTTAGTATTAGAGAGTGTCCACACACACAAAAAAATTATTCACAATTTTTACAATTAAAAAATTCCTCTAAAACCATCGTCAGTTTCTACTAGACATATATTAATGAATAACACACCTGACTACAATCTAACTTATTTCCTTAAAATAAAAGATTTTTCTCTACTACTTGTTAAAACTGAAGACAGAATGAACACTCTCTTAGGATATAGCATAGGTTACTTACCAATTGAAAGCTTCTCCACAAAAATAAGAGAATAGCAAAAAATCCAACAAGTGCTGCACTTATCACCATTTCCCATGGAAATCCATAGGAATTAGCACCTGGTCTCATATCTTCAGGCAATGCTGCCACAACCTTAAAGACAAAGAAAGTTAACTTCTTAAAAAGGCACTTTGGACAGCAAAGAAAACCATCTATTTACATAATAAAAAAGCAACTTACTGAATAGCAGAAAATATTTTCAAATCTTTTATCTGATAAAACACATTAAAAAAACTCATAAAACGCGATAGCAAAGATAAAAACAATTCAATGAAAAAAGGGCAAAGGATCTGAACATACATTTTTTCTATAGAAGACATACAGATGGCTAACAAATACATAAAGGGTGCTCAACATCGCTCAAAGGCAAATAAAATCACAGTGAGATATCACCTCACACCTACTAGAATGGCAATAATCAAAAAGACAAATAACAAATGTCGGTTAGGATGTGGAGAAAAGGGAACTCACGCACACTATTATGACAAGATCAATTGATATAGTCATTATGGAAAACAGTGTGGACGTCCCTAAAAATTTTTTTTACATATAACTATATTATGATCCAACAATGCTACTTCTGGAAAGTAAAACACTAACTCAAAAAGACATATGCACCCCTATGTTCACTGTAATAATATTTGCAATAGCCAAGATATAGAAAGAACCTAAGTGTCCACTGAAGGGTGAATGGATAAAGAAAATGTGATGTGTGATGGAGTATTATACATATATGTATATATATATATATATATACATATATATATATACACATATATATATATGCTCCTTCCATATTGCTAAAGTTACCAGTTCGCAGAATTACGACATCACTAGCATCAATGACTTTTTTTAATATTTATTTCTGACTGAGATAAAGGGGCATTCAACACACAATACAGGAGATACATATAATACAATATATAATTATACATGAATTTGTAAATTCATATAAATTTTAGAAGTGATGAGTAACCCTCCATAAAATATGGAAGTATTCATCACAAAGCAACCTACTCAACTCCCCAAAACAAGTATTAAAGGAGCTCTAAAACCAGTATCTTAAAAGAAACAGTTAATCAAGCTGACTAAATACATTATGGTTAAATTCTAAAACATGTTGGTGCACGCTGGTGGAGTAGAGGATTGGTGCTGTCCACATACATGCCAAGGTCCCCAACTCAGGACCCAGGGCTGTGGGGAACCAAGATGAACAAACAAATAAAATAAAGTGCTTCGTCCTCTTCTCTCTTCCTGCCTGCCTGCCTCTGCTCTCCTTCATTCCTGTCTGTACCTTTCCCTTTAAAAAAAAACCAAACATTATTTTTCATCTAACTTCAAACAAACATGATCTTTGTTAACAAAGATAACATAACTGAAGGTCGATACAGAGAACATCTGAGACTATCTGATGATACTGCGAAGTTCTATGAGCGCACACCACTCCAAAACACAAAACTTTAAAAATAATGTCTCCTACACATATCAGTCATGCTGATAATCAGTAGTAAACCACCAAAAATTCCATTATTACTGTACTTAGTAATAAACCACCAAAAACTTTAAAACAGTAACTGATTCACTGACTCACTCATCATCAACAAGCAAGCTTAATAAAATTATTTTTAGTATAACTCTTAATTTCCTTAGATTTTTTTTTTTTAAATTTATAAATGTAAACTAGTGAGTATAAAAAAGTAACTCCATTTAAAAGGGGATAGCTTTATAGTATAGAGATTTCTCAAAAACTGAGAATGGAAATCCTTTGAGATCTTGTCATCCATTTCTGGGTATTTATCCAAAAGACACAACAAGACAATTTCACAGACAATTATACACCCCCATCTTTAGTGCAGCATTATTTATAAAAGCCAAGAATTGGAAACTACATAAGTGTCCTTCATCAAATGAATGGATAAGGAAGGTACGGTATCTAAATACAATGAAATACAACATAGCTCTACAAAAAAAGATGAAATACTGTCATTTGCGACATGATGGAAGTAGAGGGGATTATGCTAAATGAAATAAATCAGAAGGAGAAAGACAAATACCAAAAGATCTCACTCATATAGTGGACTATAAAGAAACAAAACAAAGGAACAGACTAAACAAAAGCTAACCTTTGGACATTAACAATAGAACTAAGGTTACCAGTAGGGAATATCATGTATTTGAGAATTGGGGAAACTGTACATAGAAGTTTATATTATTTTGTAAATCAGTTATCTCAATAAATACTTTTTTAAAAGGGAAGGGTCACTGCTATAGAACTAGTTGGTCTAAAAAGATCTAATGTATCATGAGAGATCAACCTGAATAAAATGAAACAGGGTCTGCAATATTAACAATTACTTCATGAGAAACCAATTAAACTTAACAACAGAATATACAATTTTCTCAAGTAAACATTCCCTAGGACAGATCATATATCAGGCCATAAAACAAACCCCAATAAGTTAAAGAGATTAAAATCATTTAAGTGTGTCCTCTGACCATAAAGGAAAGAAATTATGAATTAACGGAATGTTTCCAAATATGTGGAAGTAAATATACTCCTGAACAACCAATGGGTCAAAGAAGGAACACAGAGGAAATTAGAAAACACTTTGAGATGGAAGAAAACAAGAACACAACATACCAAAACTGGTGGGATGAAGTCAGTGCAATGCTTAGAAAATTGCCTAACCTAAACTTCAATCTTAAAAACCTAAAAAGGGAACAAAATAAACCTAAAGCAAGCCGAAAGAAGAAAATAATAAAGACTATAGCAAAAATAAACAGAAGACAATGAAAATCAAACATTGCTTTATAAATAAAACAACAAAAATAAACAAAATTGACAAGCTTTTAGCTAGACTCAGGAGAAAAGAGAGGACTCAAATTACTAATATCAGTAAAAAGAAAGATTATTATTAAAAATAATATGAACAATACTGTGCCAACAAAATACACAACCAAGACAAAATGGAAAAATTATTAAAAACACATAAACAACCAAAACCAATTCATGGAGTAATAGAAAATCTAATTAGACCTATAACAAGTAAATAGATTTAGTATTAAACATTTTTTTTCAACAAAGACAGTCCAGATGGATTCACTAGTGATTTCTACCAAAAGTTTATCAAAGTCTTCTAAAAAACAGAAAGAGGAAAGAGGGCCTCCTCCTAACATAGTCTATGAGACCAGTTATTACCCTGATATGACAGAAAAATATATTATACACTAATATATGCTATATATGTAGATGTAAAAATCCTCAACAAAATACTAGCAAACCAAAGCAAGCAGCATATAAAGAGATTATACACCATTACTGTGTAGAATTTACCCTAATTTTTATAACACTGGTTCAATATACAAATAAATCAATGTTATTCATCATATTAGCTGAATGAAGGAAAATAAAAATTAAAAAAAAAAAAAACAGAAACAAAATTATATCAACATAGAAAAAACAAAATCCAACATGATCAGTCCCTGTCCACAATTTTCACCTGTCATGACCAACACACTCAAGAAACAAGGACCAAAGGGAATTTCCTCAATCTCATAGGGGCATCTATGAAAAATCAACAGTTAACATCATATTTGATGGTGAAACACTGAAAGCTTTCCCCTTGAGGTCAGCTACAACACAAGGAAGTCCACTCTCTCCGCATTTATTAAACATTAAACGAGAGGTCAATTAGGCAAGAAAAATAAAAAGCACCCAACTTGGAAAGGGAGAAGAAAAACTGTCTCCAACAGAGGATGACATAATCTTACATACAGAAAATCCTAAATAATAAACACACATACACAAACTATTAGATCTACGTTGGACAATTAAAAAAAAATCATTACAGGAAAATCAGTCACATTTCTATACAATAGCAAGAGCAATGTGAAAATGAACTAAGAAAGCATTCCATTTGCAATAGCATCAAAAGGAATAAAATACTTAGGAATAAATTTAACAAAGTACAAACCTTACATTCAGAAAACTATCACACATTGCTGAAAGAAATTAATGATCAGATATACTACTGTGGCTCAGGCAGCTAACGCAGCTAAGGTGCAGGCCATGTAAAGCCTACATGTACCCAAGTTCGAAACCCAGGGGCAGGGGAAGAAGAAAACACAGACAAAAAGAAAGAAGACCTAAAAAAAAAAAAAAAAAAAAAAAAAAAAAAAAAAAAAAAAAAAAAAAAAAAAAAAAAAAAAAAAAAAAAAAAAAAAAAAAAAGGTAAAGGTTCAAGCCATGTAAAGTCAAGAGTCCTAGTTCCAGACCTGGGCCAGGGGTTTTTAAAAAAGGAAAAAAATAATAATATCCCATTCACAGATTAGAAGGCTTACTATTGGCAAAATGGCAATATTCCCTAAATTGATCTGCAGAAGTCAATTTAATCCTCCTCAATATTCCAACTGCTTCTTGCAAACATGCACAAAAGTTGCTAACATTCATAAGGCACACCCTGGTGACCTAGCAGGTAAGTCCACCAGGAGTAGTCCACATACATTCTAAAGACCCAGAATTAAGATCTAGGGATGGAGGGAACAATCAAGATGAACAACTAAATAAATTAATGCTTCTTCCTCTTCTCTCTTCTTGCCTTCCTGTTTCTGCTCACCTTCATTCCTACCTGCAGCTTTCCTTTCAAAACAAAGTGAAAGATAATCAACAGAGAGAAAATATTTGAGTATCACAGATCTGATAAGGTTCTACTATCCTGAAAGTATTAAAAAGAAAACTATGACTTCAACAGTAAAAAGGCAATCCAATTTTTAAAATCATCATAAAAGCTGAATAGACATGTCCTGGTGGAGAATCTATTAGGTCAATCATCTCAGACGGAGTGCAAAGCGACATATCCCTGGGTTTGAGTTCCAGGTCCAGGGAGAAACAATCAGTGTGAACAACTAAATAAGAACAGAAATCCTTCTTCCTCCTCTCTCTTCTGGCTGCCTACTCACCTACATTCCTGCCTGCAACTTTCCTTTAAAGAAAAAAAAAAGTTGAATAATTATTTCTTCAAATAACACAAATGGCTAATAAACACTTTAAAGATGCTCAACATCATTAGTCATCAGGAAAATCAAATCAAAACTACAATGAGATACCACCTTATACTCAGTAAGGTGGCTATTTAAAAATTTTTTTAAATAGTAAAGAGGATGTGGAATATTAGAACCCTCATAAACTGCTGATGGGGATGTAAAATGGTATAACCTCTGAGGAAAACAATTCAGCAATTTCTCAAAAAGTTAAACATATGGTAAATATAAACCAATAATTCCACTCCTAGTATATACCCAAGAGAATTGAAAACACTCATTTAAAAACTTGTGCTATTATCAGCATTACTCATAATAGCCAAAAAGTAGAAAAACCAAAGTGCTCATTAACCATGAATGGCTATTCAAAATGTGTTATACATCCACACAACAGAATAGTTTTCTGTCACAAAAAGGAATGAAATACTAATACATGCTACAACATAAATGAAACATGAAAGGATGCTAAGCAAAGAATGCCATATATGAAAGGCCATCTAGGATATGATTTCATTTACGAGAAATATCCAAAATAGACAAATTGTGAGACAGAAAATAGATGAGTGGCTGTCAAGGTATGAGGGGAGGGAAGAATTGGGACTGACAGCTAATAATATAGGACTTCTTTTGAAGATGATGGAAATGTTCTCCAACTGGGCTGATGGTTGCACAATAGTGAATATTTTTAAAAATCACAGAATCGGACACTGTAAGAGGGTGAGTTATGTAAATTATATCCCCATAAAAAACAAATAATTTTAAACTAATAAAATAAAAAGCAGTGCATTATGCCATCCTAGCTCCCTGGTCAGTGTGGTAAGGGCAGTGGCATTTGGCAAAAAAATCATCGGGTGAAGATACTATACAGAGGACTAGGGAAAAAATCTACAAAATCTGGCTACCCACCTCCATGTTTCGCTCCACTGACAGTCTTATAAACACTGTTTTGATTACTATGGTTTTTAGTAAGGAAAAGAAAAATATATGCAATCTGAAAATATCTGTCACCCCATTTTATGTTTCTCTTCTATAAACCCTATCCCCTTGAATGACTAAGTTGCCATAGCCAGAAAGCCGTAAGTCCTTTTATGTTACTTCTCTCTCTCATCCTTCGCATCCAATCAATAAAGTATTATCCATTTTAGCGACTAAATCTAAGTATAATTCAGTCGGTACCCTCTTCTCTATTTCTACTTAACTACTCTGTCATCTATTACTTCTTGTTTCTAGTTTTGCTTTCCTTACATCTAGTGGACATGCTACTATCAGGAAGACAACCACAGAAATTCTTCAACAACTCTACACCCCCTACAGAACCTGGAACCTACCTCAGCCTCCAGCAAAAATGATTCATTGCACTTCACTCCCTGAACCCACTTTATATTCTAATACAGCTCCTAGTTCTCTGCACGCATCACACTGTTTGATGAGTCTCCTTAAGCTATTCCCTCAGCCTGGAAAGGATTTCCTAAACATTCAAAAGTAATCTCATCCACCCTCAATTTCCTTAGCAGCTTCTGTGTATGCCTCTATAAGCAATTCATTAGTTCCTACTTTGTACTTTGCATTTTTTGTCTTCTCTCCCTTGACAGCATGAAAGTGCATCTTAATCCATTTAGAATCTCCATAGAACTGTCCTGATAGATGATGTGTGATATAATATACACATAGTCACTAAACATACTGGCTGAATACTATGCAAAAATACTTTTACATTGCATAATAAAAAACCAATAATCATAACTGACCCAGTATTAGAAGGGATTTTTAAATGTTTAATGTATTTTTTTTAAACATGGCGACATGTATGTCCCTAGCCATGTCTCAAAGTCAACTATAAACTAGAAAATCTCTGCAACCTGATTTTGTCAAATGAACCTAAAAAAATTAAGAATGAACATTAGGACTTTAATATCTTCAGATTTTACATTGATCTCTTATATTAATAAAGACACAGAAAAAGGTCAAGAACAATCTTAGTTATGCTGAAGCATCTCAAAAGAGCATTCTTAATTTTAAAAAATGCTGAATAAGTATCCCAACTCCCTTTCCAGGCTTAGATGCCCCTTCCAGACAAAGAAGTTTCATCACTAAAAGGACTCCTTTCAAAGGATTAATCCTTTAAATCTCACAGCTGGGGGTCGGGGGGACCAGGCGTCCCGACCTCGGTTCAAAAGAAGACCAGGAGGCTAGTGCATTTTAGGAAGCTGGGAAACATTTAACACACCTTTGTAAAAGTCCAGCTGAGCAAATGCTCTCTTCTCCTTCCTGATCAGAAGGTCCCCTTCTCTCCCACACAAATACCTGCCCAAGCATCCTACGAATCTTGCTTCGGACACAGGCCGGAGCCCGGAGGCAGGTGAGGACTGGCTTCGAGGGAGGCTCCGACCACTGTCTCTAAGACACCAAAGTCAAAGTCGGCAGATTCCTTTCCCCAGCAATTCCCGCGCCCCCTGGGCCACGTAACTGATGGTGCCCGGACTCACCCTGTGTAGCTTCTCCAGAACCAGCCCCATATACGGCTGAGGGGCAGTCCTGGGCCCCTCCATGGCGCCAAGGCTACCTGGTTGCCCCGGCCACCGCCAGGGCCTCACCGGACGACGACTGGCCGCAGAGAACGCGCAGCCTTCAGTCCGGAACCCAAACCTGCACCAGTGCGCAGAGCAGACCACTGCGGAGCCGGTTAGGGGGGTAGGTTGCCGCGAACACTGGCGCCGACAGACCTCAAAGGTCCACGCTGCCGACCCGAGACGCCTGACCCTCCTAATTACACTTTATGTCCTGAGGCCTCACGCGTCTAAGCCTGTCCGGCAAGCCCTTGACACGCGCCGCGTCCTCGCGTCCCCTCCCACCGATTTGGTTCCGGCCAGGCCGCGGCGTAGAGGCGGGGAGACGGCGCACTTCCCCTCCTTCACTGCGCGAGCTTCGCGGACGTGTCCGGTCAGTCGTTCTTAAAGGAGCCGGCGCTCAACCTAAGGAAGCTACGCGCCCTCTGAAGCCGAGCAGCACCGGGCTAAGTGGGGTTCGACCTCAGGCTCTCGTGGTGGTGTGGATGGCGAGCCTGAAAACCCGGGCTCCGACCCAGGATCCCCTACGTGGACGGCTTGACAGCCGCAAGGCTTCTGGAAATCTTCAGCCCAGGGCGGGTGCCAGTCCCAGCCCCAATCCCCAAAGCGTTCCTTTCGTAGCCCCTCCACAGCCTGCCATCTGCACTCCACGCGAGCCCTGAAGGCACGGTACCGTAGAACCTCGCCAGCCCCGGAAAATGTGCTGGCGCCTTCCTTCCAATCAGAAAAGAGCCTGCGGGGGCCTCTCCGCTGCGTGCTTCCCACTAAGTCCGTGCTTACAGACTTTGAACTGGAGGGCATCACGTTGTGGTGTGAGCAAAGTTGAACCTGTCCCCACGCTCGAAGACTTCGATCTGGTCACCTCTGCCGAGCGGAGCGCTGGAAGGCTTACAATCTTTTATGCAGTCATCTGAGCACTTGCTGGGCAGAGCTGTTGTCAATTTCACTACCTCTCAGTAATCCAAAAGTTACCTAGAACCTGTCCGGACCCGGACGGGACCAGAGCTTTCTCCTCTGAGAAGCGGAACTAAAAGTAGCACCTTACACTCTAAATTTAGGACCGTATTTATAGATCTGTTGAATGAAGTCCGGAGGTCTGTATTTGTCCATGGGAGACATTTTTAGCTGACCCTGGGGTAAAAGATAACCCATCTCTAAGTCTTTGATGCCTGAATAATAATCGTTCTCACCAAATTCGTCATTCCTACTCGTCAGTAAAGCAACTCAAAAAGGAGCACATACTTCTTAACCAAATCTCCCAATATGCACAAAAATTTAAATCCATAGGAAATTTTCTTGATGTAAGCACTTGCAGCAATAGGATTGTGCGCCCTCCCAAAATAAGTAAAATAAATGGCCCAAGTTCACTCATAGCAAATAATTGGCAGCGGCAGGACTAAAATATGGCCTACTTTTTTCTAACTCAAATTACCCTCTCCTATCTGCCACATCAGCCTAAGGAGTTTGAGGAAGTTTCAGAATCCGAAAGCTGAAGAAAGTGCGTAATAATTTTCCCTTTTTAAGATATTATACGACTACCATATATGTCGGACAGTTACTAAAATTGAGAGCATATGAAAGTCAAAAGCAGAATTACAACCAAAATTCTATCTTTAGAATTTCAAAGAATCCTAGAACAATGTGTGCCTCAATGAGAACACTGTATTGCTTGACAAAACTTCTTCAGTAAGTCGGAATATTTTTAGGAAAATCCAGAAGTATTTGCAGCTTTCAGTACCTATTCATTTATAACCTAAAACATTATTTTTAATTCCAGCTGCCCTCCCTAAGGCAATCTGTGCCCTTTTCCAATTTTTTAATAATTACCATTCTAAACGTTCGAAACATAGATTACAGACAAAAGAATAAGTGAAATTAAAAGAGAAAAATAAAAGCTTCCCCCTTAACAAAAACACTAAAATGTCAACTCATGCCAGAGTCAAGCCTAGTTGTTTTTCTGTACACTTAGCCATATAGAAACTTACCTCTTCCTCTAGATCTTTCAAATCCATTTTTTAAAGTTCATGTTAAAATAGCTTAACATGAAAGTAAAGATTTATTGAGCATTACATATCCTCGAGAAAGAGTTCAGGTTCTGATATACACTCTACTCCTATTTCTACACTGACTGTGATCCTGTTTTGACACTTGTGTGGTAAAGGGGTGCAGTAGGTGGAGTTGTGACTACCAACACATAATTCAATTTCATGGACATCACTCCTTATTAAATATAAATAGAAAAATGTATGTGTATATATATTTTATATACATATATACACACTATTAAATATATATTACAACCCTTTTAAAATCTACAATTGAAAAAAACCAATTTTGCTAATAAAAATTAAATTGAATGTTTTACTCTACAGTCTATCTATATAGAGTAGATTATTTTTTTTACCATGTAAAAGATATTCAAAAATTGTTCTCCACACATTGACATGGGATTTTGCTCTCTTGTATAAGACTGCTTTAAAGGAAATGGAGAACAAATGCTGTTAGTGTTGGTGACCAATGTTAGTAAGCTTCCAAGCATACTGGAAAAAACTATCTAGTGAAACCTGTCCACAACCTGGAAACTGATTTCCTTTATGAAGGGCCCCATTTAAAGCTGTAAGTACTAGTTACTCCCACTTAATTAAACAGGCAACGTCATATGCTAGAAAATCTAGTCCTGCGAAAGAAAACAAAACATGCTAAGCCACATTTTTATTCTCTGTACTGGTGACATAAGAGTTGTTCTCAGAGCATAATCAAGAGCTAGAGCTAGGTGTTGAACTAAAGAGCCAGTTAATTTCCATTGTTTATTCCACAATCAAATGAAGCATTCTGGATAAAAATAGATAAATGTTAGAACTCCAAGAGCCTCCTCAATTATAAAGTTGATAAAAATGTTGATTCCTATTATTTGTATAATGCAAAAAAAAAAAAGCATGTTCTGTGCAAAATTTAATTGAAATTATCTGAAAAACAGAAACTATTATCTGAAATATTTGGGCAAGAAGGAAACTCTTTCACCTAAATTTAACTGGAAAATTGCTCAAATTTGTCATTTATGCAGCCATTTAAAACTATATTATGAAAAAAAGGAAAAAAATCTATATTATGTGTGCTTAATAGAGGCACTAAGATTGTTAAAATTCCAGTTCTGTCAGGAAATCTTCAGAACTCTTTATCCAAACTCTATAAACACCAGTAGAAATAAACATAGGGAATGCATGTCTATTCAAATTCAATTAATATTCAGCTTGAGTTTCTTGTTGCCATATGAGAATGGGAAACTATAAATTACACACTTCTACATTTTCAAGAGAACCCAGAAATCCAGATGAACTCATTTTTTAATATTGACAACTTGTTCATAATTTGTAAACAATACAGAAGCCAGTTTTGACCATCAGTCTGTCATCTACTCTCAGTACTGATATTAGAGTATTAAACCTGAGAGTCCCCCAGAGAATAAATGACATTCCATGGTCACAAGATTAATTAACATAAATTTAAATTCAGCATTTTCACACTGAAAGAATTTCAGTCAAAATTGTTCAAGTAAAGTGTATTTGGCTTTGTTTTCTGAGTCCACAAGAATAAGTATACTTAGCATAGCCTTTATTATATAAATAACTTATCTAGAGATGAATATGGGTTATTAGTTAATAAATTATTTTTTTAATTTAAGAGCTTCACTAGTATATTCACGGGGAGGGCAATGACTAATGAGGGATATGTCAGTATGTTATACCAATAAGTAGAATTTATTCCATGAGAATTGAAAGTTTTATTCTTACTCTATAATCATCAGGATTATTTGCTTTTCATTTTTCCTTTGCTGAGCAGATTTCTAGTAAAATTTTTAATCCAGTATCTTCAATACCAAACTATACAGAGTAAATTGACCACTTCTCTGGGCTTATTTACTAGATAATGTCAATTCTCTAAATCAAGTAAAGAAATAAAGTAAGCAAGAAGCCTCTTAAAGCACAATGATGTTATTAAGTGCAGTTTTCAAAAAGATTCTTATCACAATCAGTGTTACCACCTGTTCAGCCTAACTAGAAACCTGATAAGTTATCCTCACTTTTCTATTTGCTACATTAATCAATGATTAAAATCCAACAAATTTTACCTATAAAAGATCTGTCTATTTATTATGGTCATTCAAACATTTTAACCACCACCATCAGCTATTAGGCTAAAGGTTATAAAATGTAGTTAGTGGGCCACATTAAACCCATAGAACATTTTATTTGACCTGCATAGTATTTTCTGAAATCTGAGTATTTGCCAGCATTGAAAATTGGGAGATTTAACCCCCAAAAAATCCACATTTCCAATTTTTCTTGAAATAGTAGATATTTCAAAGATAGGCTTAAAAGTAGTAGCTACATCCTTTAAACAAGAGACATTTTCTCTACTAATAATTGAAGAAAAAAATGACTGAATGTTCAAGAGCAACAAGGCTTAATAAAAGTTTTTAAAAGTTTCTTGAACATCACAAAGAAAGTAAACTACAATCACTATCTCTGATTAACATACATGTAAATTCTCATCTTTACATCGCTCATTTTATTTGAATTTATAGACTCTAATGTAGACCTTCATTATTTATTTCCTGAACTAATACAGTAACATCTTGACCAGTATCCACATCTCTGGTCTTTACCCATTCAATCCTTAATTGACAATGTTGACAGATATTTACAATTGACTGACTGCTTAAAATTCATCAAGTATATCCCATTAGCTGCAAGAGAGAGTTCAACTTCTTATTATATGCAAAGCTACTTTTAATTTGATCCCTGTATACATCTTCAGTCTCACCCTATTTTGATCAAACTGAATTGCTTATACTTCTCCAAAAGTGCCATGGATCTCGCCCACTTTCATACTTTTAAAAATGCTCTCTCTCCACTCAGGATGCCCAGTTTTCTTTGTCTGGCTAATGCCAGATCGGCTCAAGTATGATTTCCTCTAGGACACTTTCCTGAGTCTCCTCTGTACCATTACAATCACTATCTCTGATTAACATACATGTAAAAATCCTCAACAAAATTTTATCAAACCAAATTCAACAATACATCAAAAGGATCATACATCATGACCAAGTGGGGTTTATCCCAGAGAGGCAAGGATGATTCAGCATATTGATGAAATATACCATGTCAACAAAAGGAAGGATAAATATGGTATGATCAGACCAATACATGAAAGGATATGATTATATTCAACACCCATTTATGATAAAAATGCTCAGTAAAATGGGGCTTGAAGGAACATACTTCAACATAAAAAAGGGCACATATGAGAAACAGTTAACATCATTTTTAGTGAAGAAAAACTGAAAAGCTGTTTTTCTATAATAAGAAATAAGACAAGAATGTCTTCTCTCCCTTCTATTATTCAACATAATATTAAAACTCCTAGCCAGAGCAACTAAACAACAAAATAAAAGGAATTCAAATTGGTCAGCTATTTGCAGATGGACATGATAATGTGCACAGAAAACCCTAAAAAACTATTATCATTTATAAATGAGTATAGCAAAGTGACAGGGTACAAAATTAATATAAAGATGTTTTGCATTTTGTATGCAAACAATGAACTAGAAAAAAGAAATTAAGAAAATAATCTCATACACAATTGAAACAAAAGAATTAAATACCTAGGAATAAATTTAACAAAAGAGGTGAAGGATCTGGCATTGTTAAAAGAAACAGAAAACTCACAAAAAAGGAAAACATATGCCATGCTCACAGATGGGAATAATAACATAAAAACATTGTTAAAATGGTCGTCTTACCTAAAGCATATAAAGATTCAATACAATTCCTACCAAAATTCCAATAGCACTTCTTAAGGAAATAGAACTAAAAATTCTAAAACTTGCGTGGAATCACAAAAAAACACCAAATAGCCAAAGGAATCATGAGGAAAAAGAACAAAAGTGAAAATATCACACTCCTGGATTTCAAACTATTCTACAAAGTATGAATAATCAAAACGGTCTAGTACTGGAATAACAACAGATGCACAGATTACTTCATTCATATGTGGAATATAAAGAAACAAAACAAAACAAGCAAACATACAAAACAAAGCAATCTAAGCTGTGGACTCTGACAACAGAACTGAGGTTACCAGAGGGAAAAAGTGTGGGGATGTGAGCAAAGGAAAGTGAGGGTCCAATAGACAGTGATAGAGGACTATTAGAAATTCGATAGTGGGCATGTTGTGTTATCACGTATTTGATAAAGAGTGAAACTGCACATCTAAAACTTATATAACTGTAAATTAATGTTACCTCAAAAATATATTTAACACCCATGCAATAGAATGTTCTTGAAGAAATCAAACAGGTAAAATTTTATGGAAAGAAAAACATTTTGTAATGTTTACATAGCGAGGATTCACTCAAACGTACTTTTCTGCTGCTCCTATAGTAAGTAAAATAGGTAAAACTATTGCAAAAAATTTAAAAAACTCAACTTACCCTTTCTGTAAGAATTACAATTGATGACAACGTAGAATTCACGAACTCACAAACATCAATTTGAAATAAGTATTTTAGAATCTGATACTCGGAAGCATCTTCTGTTGATTTATAAATAAAAATATGTTAACACTTGATATAATGTAAATTTACATTTCTTCCTTAATAACAAACAAATTTTTCCTTACTTTTTTGAGCAATGTAATTTTGAGAAGACAAGGAGTAATTGGTTGAAAACATCTGACTATTTGGCTGGGTATTTTCCACAGATCTATCTATTTCCACCTGAGTAGGCTGTTCAGTCTCTAGTGATGTTCTAGATTTTTCATCATTTTCAGAAGATGGATTTTTGTAATGTACTTCTTCATGAATTCCTTTATGTGAGTCTATTTTGGATATCATATCTGCAAATAAGTAAAATTGCTTTTTCTTTATTTTTTTTTTTTTAATACTTGCTTTGTGGTGAGTTTCCCTTTTGTTTTCTAAGCCAATCATTCTTTGAACATCTGTGCTCATGTTCATTGGGGAAATAATTCACTGAAACATAAATTGTAGCCTGTATTATTTCCTATTGCTTATGTAATAAACATCACACACTTTGTGGCTTAAAGAATACAAATATCTTCTTTTAGCATCTGCCATCAGAAAGTCTAAAGTGAAGATGTTGGCAGAGCTGTGTTCCTTCTGGAAGCTCTTAGAGGAGAATCCATTTCTTTGCCTTTTTTACCTTCTGAAGGCCACCTGCATTTCTTGACTCATGGTCTCATCTTTCATCTTCAAAATCAACAATGCAGCATCTGCTCGCTCTCTCTCTCTCTCTCTCTCTCTCTCTCTCTCTCTCTCTCTCTCTCTCTCTCTCTCTCTCTCTCTCTCTGTCTCTCTCTCTCCCTCCCTCCCTCCTTTCCTCCCTTCCTCCCTCCCTCTTTTCTCTAATAAGAAACCTTGTAGTTATATTGGGCCCACCAGGATAATTTCTTCATCTCAGGGTGCTTAATTTAATCACGTCTGCAAGGTCCTTTTTGCCATGTGATGTAACATATTCACAGGGCTGAGGAATTAAGACACGGACATATTTGAGCAGCCATTATTCAACCTTACCACATATCCTTTCTCTTATTCCTTGACAAAGGATAAATATTAAAAACTGTTCACAGTTTTATTCTCTACATTGCCTTTTTGTCCTAAAAACTGTTTTCTAAAAACTAGCATAACTGTCAACATAACCATTGCACTATATATGACTAAGAATAAGACAGTAAAGTAAATGGATTCCCCAGTACTTTATTCCTCTTAGATACATTTCTTATCTAAGAAAGTGTAATAGTTAAATGCCATTGCAAAAATATTTATCCTACCATTCAAGAATGAAACTAAATCACTCTTTAACACCAAACACCACAATCAATTCGAAATGGATTACAGACTTGGATATAAGACCAGAAACCATAAAATACATTAAAAAAATATATAAGCAATACATGTCATGATATTGGACTGAGATGTCTTTGGAGATAGATTTTTCTTATCTGTCAGAGAACCAGAAAGATGTCAAAATGACCAAAATTACTTACAGCATCTCTAGCCCAACTTATGTTGATGGTTAATTTATTCAATAAAGAGGACAAACTGAACTAGTTGCATAAAAAAAGACAATATTAAAGCTTAAAGCAATTAATTTCCAAGTTCTGAAATCTAGTCCATTGGATTATGCACATGTATAACAAATATTTGCTAATACGTATTATTACACATAAAAATCATATCTGAGAAATGGGGGAACTGCACATTTGGGGAACCTGGACATATTATTTTAATTGTAAAACAAAGCTATTGCAAAAAAATACTTAAAAAGTTACAACAAAAAAGTCATTATCACTCAAACTTTTAATGAGGAAGAAGCACCGCTGATGAAGAAACTATATTAGCCATTTCACAAAAAGACACCCATATTCTTAGGATATTTGAAATACATTTGAAAATGATAAAATACCAATCAAATGTCAGATACACTTTTTCTATTCTAGGAGGTTCATTAATTTCAAAGTCCATCCTTTGTTTCCTCGTTCATCCCATGTCCAGCATGTCATATCATCCAGTGAGCATATTAAAAGAAACAATGAATGAAGAGAAACCTTTAAAATACCAAAATCAAATACATACTTTATATTAAGTGAAAAATTTGGAGGAGGATTTAACTGAGAACAATCATTATTGGTTAGCACTTTTATATTTCATAGCACATCATGTTATTTCCTAATTTAATAGTGTGCTGTGTAAAAGAAACATAGATAATACAAGTCCAAAATATATTCTTGGTATCCATTATTAAAATTATTTTAGGAATTATCTACTTATTTAGAAATTATCAAGAAAAAATTGACAGCATTAAAATAACATTTTGTATGTTAATACTAGCTCAGTAAAGGGAAAAGACTAACAAAATATAATAATAACAATTACAAAATACTCTCATTTAACTATGAGTAAAATATCTGCTGCAATTAGTATACATAGATATATGTTTATTTTCTTTCAGACCTGATAATAGCACAAAACTGTGCTAACAAATCATGTTAAAATCAATACCACAGGGTGCACCCTGGTGGCCTAATGGTCTAGTACACCCAGAGCAGTCCCACATATCACCCCAAGATCCCTGGTTCAAGACCTGGGGCCAAGGGGAACATCTAATGTAAATAACTAAATAAAAGTGCTTCTTACTCTCACAAAAAATAAAAATCAATACTACATTATATTTTGAATTTTATTTCTATGCTATGAATGTCTAAGAAAGGTCAAACCACATGAGATTGATGTTTCCTTAATTTGACGATCTCACGAAATTCACCTATTACTTCAGTAAGAAGAGAGTGTCATAAAATTACTAAAAAGGAACTCAAGAAATTATAAATTTTACTTTGCTTTTTTTACAGAAGTAATTTTATACTACCGATAAATTTACAGTTAGATAAAAATGAATAACATTTGCCCTAGTGGTCTAGGACACATTGGGAACAGTCCCACATACATCCCAAGGTCTCAGGTTCAAGACCCAGGGGGACAACCAATATGAAGAAATAAATAAAAATAAATAAAGTGCTGCTTCTGTCTCTCTCTTCCTGCCTGCCTATTCACTTTTATTCCTGGCTGCAACTTTCCTTTAAAAAAATAAAAAAGATAGTATTCACGTGATAATATGATCACTAGGGAAAATATGTTTTATTTTGCATTTCAATGAACAAAGGCTAATAAAGACAAATAAAAGTCTTGATTTTTCTGGTTTCATGTTATATATTAAATATGTAATTTATTTACTTATTTAAATAATAATATATAATACACAAATAATTATTTAAATAATAAATTAACAATTAAATTTAATATTCAATTTATTTAAATGATAATACAGCTGAGTTCAAATTTAGAATAAAAATATGTATGCCGATCTCTTGAGAACCTTCATCTAAAAAGGATTGTTCTTCCCCAAAATTAATTTTAAAATGTTTAATTTGAAACATCAAAAGTTACCACATTTGTAATCTTACATCACATTTGTATATTCATGCATGTCAGATAACCATTATAACTTTAAATTTAGCATTTGATTGAATTAACTAATTACACATGGTTAAAAACAATTCTAAGTAGTCCTAACCTGAAGTATACTCTTCAAATAAACTGTGGGATTTACTTATCTGCTATTTTTTAATATAAGGATAGAAAAGAATCAGTGTAATCCTGAAAAAGAACACTGAAAATGAGAAAGTGTCTCTTTGAGTTATGGTTTTAACACAGCACTTTGATGCTGTCACTTACTTAACATTGATTAAAAGATGTGAGCAAACACATATAAATAATGTAATTTAATAATACTATCTGTGGACACGCCCTAATGGTCTAGTGGATAAGGCCACTGGATATAGTCCATATACATCCCAAGAACCCAGGTTCGAGACCTGGGACTGGGGGGAACAATGAAGACAAACAACTAAATAAAATAAATAAATGTTCAATTATAATATTAATAATATCTGTGGACATCAAAATTAAAAACAATTACCTCAAGAGTCTAAATCCAATGGAATTTTGTAAATACAAGACCCAAATAGTGATCTACAAAGATGTTGAATAGCATCAGCAGGAGAAAAGTCTTGTCCAGTTAATGAGACTCAAATTTATGTGTAATTAGGTTTTAAGATCTTGTTTTAAACTGCTGATTAAATAATTATATATAAGAAGAGCTTATATTATAGAATTTTCATTTTAATTAACTTAAGGTATTATTTTCACATGACTTAAGTTTTAAGATTTGCATTACAGATATGCCTTCCTTATAATTGTTTACAAACAGATTTTAAGTCAAATAAAATAATGAGTGCACCGCTGTCATTCAGGTGATTAAGGTAACTTAAGGACAGGCCATATAAAGTCTATAGACCTGGGTTCACCACCCAGTTTCAGCAGTAAAATAATAACAATTTTTCATATGCAAATGAATTTGGGAAACTCACTATTTAAATAAATTCAATTGGAGTTATTTTGTAAAATTATAATAAAAATAAATATTCCCAAATCTATTTATTTTGTAAATTTCAGTATCAACATATTTGTTTTTCTCTAATTGCGGTTATATCAGTTCTGTCTTTCACAAATACTGATTGAGTTTTCTTTTCTTTTTCTTTTTTTTTTTTAAGGAAGGAAGGGAGACAGGAATGAAGGAAGGTAGCAGGAAGGAAGAAATAAGAGGAAGAAGCATTTTACTGATTTAGTTCATTTTAGTTGTTCCCTCTGCCAATGACCTCGAATCCAGATTCTTGGGCTTTATGCAGATGGTGCCCAGGCATAGCTTCACCGATGAATCACCAGAGTCCACAAGATTCATTTTTTATGCACTCTTTTTACTTAAGGCAATTTTTTTTTTATTTGCTAAAAGAGTTGTTGAAATATCTGAAAATATTGGCTATTTTAGCTATTCTATATCCAGAAAATAGGGTGAATGGCTGAATACCAGTATTTTTTATTTTTTAAACAAATTCTGCATGACTTCAAGTTAATTTTAACTTAATTAGTATTACAATGTTTTGGAATAATCCACTTTTTAAATGTTGTGACCTATCCCTCTTTTTAACTTTTATTTTTGTAAAAGTTCCTCAAAACTAGTTGTAATTGCATTAAATACTCTATTCTCATCTGACTACTAAGTTTTTCATGTTTAAAATTCTCTAAGAATCACTATATGAAATGACACGTAAATTTTACTAAAATGATATTCAAAATGCCCTAAAGTTTCTATAAATGTGCTCTAAAATATTTTCATATATCTATCTTTTGCATATTCTGTATTTCTGGACCTGATAATACTATGCTTCGGTTTAGTCTCTCTTTTTTTCCAATTTCACTCATCTGCTTTTTCACAAATATTCCTTAAGGATCTAACAGGTTTAGAACAAAATGTTTCCTCTTTAATCATTACAATCTAGTTCTCATCACACTTACACCTTTCTCATTTGTAAAGTATTAGAATCTAAAGTCTAAATACTGACTGAGGATGCTGATCAAGTAAAGAGCTATCTGTTAGGGGTGTATCAAGAAATCACACATGATTCTGGAACCAACTAGTTCTAATGGAAATGTGTTTCCTCCTAAGATTGCAACATAGTTAATCTCTTCTTATGAATGATTCTGTCATTATAAAATTCAATTGTTTCCATATTATCGGCCAATATTTAATGAGTTTCTAATATATCCATCATACAGACATCAGAATGAAGATGTGAGAAAGCCAATTATATAATTCTTTTTCTTTTCTTGTTTTTCAAAGGAAAGGTACAGAGAGGAATGAAGGTGAATAGGCAAGCAGAGGGGACTAAGAAGCACTTTATTTATTTCATTTAGTTGTTCAACTGGGTTATTTCCCTGGATCCAGCATCTTAAGCCCGGGGCCATGGAATGTATGTTAACTGTACCCAGGTAACTAAACTGTTTGGCCACCAGAGCACACCATATAATTCTTAAATTATAATCTACATTTTTTTTTAAGGAAAGATACAGGTGGAATGAAGCAAGCAGGTAGGTAGGCAGGAAGACAGAGGAGGAAGAAGCAGTTGGAAAGGTATAAATGAAAAAAGTGAGTATAAATGAGCAAAAATCCTCAGCTACCAAAATAGGAAGTCAGTGGACACCATCTAAAATACATTAACCAAATAAGAACAATATAAAGACTTTATTTAGAAAATAGAGATTGACGTATCCTAATAGCTTGGCAGTTTAGGTCAGCCAGCCATAGTCCACATACAATCTGGGACCAGGGTAACAAAATAAGATGATGAACAACTAAATAAAAATAAAATGTGTTTCTCCTCTCTCTTACTGACCGCCTCTATACTCAACTGTCTGTCTTCTTACCTTCATTGCTGTTTGTACATTTCCTTTAAAAAAAAAAGAACGAACGAAAGTAAAGATAAATGCTAAATTTTCTTTTTAAAAAGTAGACTATTGTGTCTGGAGCATAAGTGGGAGTAGTGACAGACAGAAGGCACTGAAATTCATTTGTTAAAATAAAAAAAGCTGGCGTGCCCTGGTTAGGTCAGCGGTTAGGTCAGTCACCTCTGAAGGGCACAAGCCATGCGCCCCTGGGTTCAAGTCCTGGACCCAGAGGGAAACAACCAGTCTGAATAATGAAATAAAAATAAACTGCTTCTTCCACCTTTCTCTTCCTGCCTAGTTTGCCTACTTGCCTTCATTCCTCCCTGCACCTTTCCTTAAAAAAAAAAAAAAAAAAAAAAAGCACTGTTTAAGTTTTTTAACTTTCTTACATATAATCCTTGATAAAAATAAAATTTATATAGTAAGATCATCTTGAAACATCAATAAATCTCTAATTGTTCTTTTCCCCTTAGGATTTTATTTTATAATATCAAGATCTAAGACCCAGAGTAAGCCAGAAACATAAAAGGACAATTCATAAGATGGTTGTTGATTACTGAGTAATTTGAGAAGCATGGATTCCTGAACTTTTTCATCTGATTTTTTTATTTATAAAAATAAAATGTCAAAAAATAGATATTTTTATACTAACCTGACTGGAGGTATCTGCTTTTCAACATAGCTTTTATATTATCTGTTGGATAATGTTCAACTGAAAATTCTGTCTCATCATCTTCAATGATGTTATTTTCATCCATCATATGTTTGGGAATCCACATTTCTGTTTCCCTTGGGATATTCTGAAAGTTCCAAGGGTTATCAAAATTATGCAAGACATTTTTAAAATATGGTAAGGTGTCAGAATCATCAATTTGCTCTAAGACACTTTCCTTATCTATTTGATCTTCGGTTTCCATGATTTTTACCTCTTGTTCTTTATCAGGATCAAATTTTCTCACTGGAAGATGCTCATGTTTATATTCCTTATCTACATCTTCATTTTTTCCATCATCTGACACAATTTTATTTTTATTGGCATATGCAAAGCTTAGCATAGCAAAACCAAAATCAAACCAAGTTGGCTTGACAATTGAGCTGTTATTAATGATGGTGTCTTCTTTTTCAGTCAATATTTCTGTACATGGAACTGTAGGTTCATCTTCAGATGATGCAGAATTAGGAACATCTTGTAGTGGTGGATTGCTCTCTTTGGACAATAATTCAGGCCCTGTATCCTCACCACCAAAACCTAAGTAACGTGTAAATCCACGACCAAACCAACCAGTAGCTTGAGGTTTGAGAATATTCTCTGACTCAGACACTGGTTCAGGCTGTTTCTTTGGCAATAATGAATCGAATTTTGAATCAGGTTCTTGACTATGTCCTATTTGGAGCTCACCATTATTTACTACCTCGAGATCATTCTCATCTTCCACTACTGCTTCTCTACTTTGCCATGAGCTTTCTTGTGGAGGTTCAGTAACTGATTCAAAAGTCTGCTCTTCAATGTAGTCCTCCCCAAATCCAAACCATCCTTTCGCATCAGGCACCATTGAGAATGGTGGGGCATGATGATCTACCTCTGTAAAAGACTCCTGTTCCACAATTTCAGCTTCTGTTCGTTCCCAGTCTTTTGACTCACTAGTGCTTCTGAGATCTTCAGGTGCCTCCGATGCTAGAAATTGATCTTCAAAAAAAGAACTTTCAGAAGTTAAATAAAATCCAGGGTCTATCTGAAAATCACTTTTATATACACTAGATTTAAAGTCTTTATCTTCTTCATATAGATAGGTATTTTCATCATTACCACTGTTTAACTCACTGTCTTCATTTTCAAATGTATAACTTACTCCAAGAAGACAAAGAAAGTCAGATTCCTGAAAGAAAAAATATGTATTATAGATAGACGGATAATTTCAGTCTGTTCCTTCTCCATAAGTCATGTTAACTAGATGACTATGATATTCCCAACACCATATAAATAGCTCAACAGCAAATCAAAAACTAAAATCAGATCTCCTGATCTCAAATACTTGTATTACAACTGACTTCTTAGGGCTAATGATATAAACTTAAATGAAAATCCTTTTTCATAACAATTTATTTGTTATCCAATAGTTAAAGAACTTGAGATGCAAACACTCAAAGCTTTGAGTATATTCTGCAAATAATATCAGTTGAAAAGTCATACATGCCCACAAAACCTTGCCACTTCTTGGAGTGCATTGGATGGATACATCCAGCTTTTTAGGGACTTGAGGTAAGGGAACTTCACAGATTATGGCCAAATCTCACAAAGACTGGACTCGGAAGCACGAAGGCCCGGTTAAATGTTGCATTAAAATATTTAGACTTCTTTTATGGAGGTATTGCATACCACTGAAAAGTGCGGGTGTCTTTCTCATCTCACAGAGCAACCAAATCATCAAGAAGAAAAATGAGAAAACTGTTTTTTTTAGTTGAAGTGATGAAACAATCATATACATTTGGTCTTTGGCTATTACCATGAGGAAACAGGGATAAAGTTCAAATTAAAAAAAAAGCTTCCAAATTATAGCTTTACAATATATTTTGGCCCTGAGATATAGCAGACAATTATAGACAGACTTCGGAGTCAAACCATCTGGATTTAAATGCTGATCCTACCATCTGCTAGCTCTGTGACATTGTGTAAATTATATGACTTTTCTGCCTCAGCCTCCTCATCTGTAAAATGAGAATAATGAAAGTACTAGCTTTTACAGGTATTCTATGGATTAAATTAGTCAAATGCTTAGACTAGTAATTAACTTTAATAAACTAGCCTAACCTAGCCCAAGATTATATAACCCCAAATGCACTAGTAATGCAAGTGTCAAAAGCCCAGCCCTTTGTATCTACTCAGGACAACTCTGAAAGACCATCCCAGCTTCAGAGTTCCTTATGGAACCAACTGATGAGACCTTGGTTATGACCACATCACAGTTCAGCTTCTCAATCTCCTAGATCTTGTTCCACTTTTGTTCTCTCACAGCTTCTATGCCCAAGGGTAGTCCTAGTAAATTTCTTAATGCAGTGTCTATTTCCCATGGAACTTGACCTTACAATTTGGGGCTTCTATATATTTGCTCTGTGCACTGCACTGAGTTGTTGGGACTGTATAGTAAACAATGAAAAGGTAGTCTAAATTGTGATGAGTGCTATGGAGGATACAAAAACAGGAAGGTGTTATTAAGAAGCAGTCATTTCTTTAGAATCAGCCTCTATTGGGCACTGATAATTAAATTATGGCTTAAAGAATAAGAAGGAACTATCCAAATAAAGAATTTAGAGGGAAGCATCAGAAAAAAAAGAGCCTCTTTAGGTCTCAGGATCAGGAGAGGTCTTGTCATGTTCTAATAACAGTCAACAGGCCAGTGTGACCAGGAGCACAGTGAATGAGTTCAGTAAGTCAGGATATGGAGTTAGGACTTATTCCAGCTTCAATGAAAACACATTAAATGGCTTTAAAGTAAAGGAATCACATAATCTTATATTTTTGCTTTTATTAGACCTCTTGCTACTTGGAGAACGCATTTTGAAAAGGGTAAATGTAGAGGCAAGGAGATTAGTTAGCAGGCTTTATTCTAATCAAGAAATAACAAAACCTTGGATTAAAATATTAAGAGAATGAAATGAAAAGAAGACAATCTACTCGAGATACATTTTGGTGATCGAACTGACAGGACCAGTATTCAGACAGTAAATGAGCAGTTAATTCCAGGGTTTATACTGGGAAAGCGCCAGACAATAGTTTGCTTAACAGACTTACTTCACACTGATCGCATTTAAAATAAACTGAATTTACTTAGAATCTGAATTGGATAAATTAATCAATTTCACATATTTAAAAGTCACCTTGTGCTACCTTTTCTCATTATCAAGCTCAACATCACCAAACCCAGCATTCTCAAAGTTATTTCAGACACCAATTGGAGAAGGGGTTGTATATGTCTGAGACCCATAAAATGTGATGAAATATAAATTTTGTTGGAGTAGCACTGTAACATTCATAAATAATATCTAATACACATCATTTACTAAGTGCTCTTTTGTGAATTTTACATGTTTACTTTTACTGAATAAATTTATGAAGTAATATATCAAAATCATCACCCACATTTTACAAATTAGATAATTAAGGAACAGAAGGTCACATAGTTACTAAGTGGCTAAGTCATGCTTTGATCTCAGTTCACTTTCAGATTCCACTTCCTCAACTAGAGCCTTTTATTCAGAAAACAACATCTGCCTGTCTTCTACTTTGTTGTATCTAATTTCATTAGCATAGTCAGACTATTCCTAGAACAAGTTTTCAGACCAACTATCTTATATATTCTCTACAACCAATGAGCATTTATATTACACCAAACCATGTTAGTCAAGACATTTTTAATTCAACTAATAAACGAATGAGTTTACTCACTTTAGTAGGTATTTGTACTTCCTCAGATATGAACACTTCTTCAATCTGGACAGCGTCTCTGGGAAAATATCCAAAGTCCTTTCCTTTCTATAAAAATGAAGAATAAAAATTATCAAAGAAGTGATCAAAATAACTTTATAACCTAATTTTGCCCCATGTCCTTGACTTTCATCTCTTTCAAATCACAAATACTGATTGACTTAATTTGACATATAAAAAGAAAATTAGTGAAATCACATTCCTTTTTTTATTAAAAAAAGGGACAAAGAACCAAGCTTTCAAATGCCACTCTTTCAAATGCCAGTGAGAAAGTCATCCCACATACTCATTGTCTTCCTTTTTGTTTTCCTTAATGACCTTCCTTCCCAGGATGGATAACTGATTTATACCAGCAAAGTTGAGTTCGCAAACACAAGAGAATGGTGGCAGCAGCCAAGCTAGATGGACCATGACATATTCAGCATTTTCAGTACTTTTAAACTCTGAAGGGAGGTGATGGTTCATTAAGACAGTAAAGTCTATGGGTTCTCCAAGAAAGATTTGGTTTTATTCAGCTGTTCTGGGACTACTTTGAAATCCTCGTAATCCATTAAACTGCACAAAGCATGTCCCCTGAGAGTGAAGCTTTCACACAGTCCTTTTCGGCACATTTCCCACACCTGTCAAAATGTAAAGACATTTATTTTGGTCCTTTGATCCAACGCCATCACACTTCAATTGTGATTCTTGCAGATATCCAGTTGCTGCAATATTTGGAAACTGACTATGAGTGAACTCCACAATGTGGTTTTTTAAACATTTCTCTGCATGGACAAAACTAAGTGTTCTTGGAAACCCAAACCTAATTTCACTCATTATAACTTATTTTTGTGCAGAACTATCATTTTCACATACGTAAGCAAGAATGTTCTTTTTTTTCTCTTATAAACCTACTGTATCATTTTTCTTTTAGTCATATTGTATGCCTTCAATGCATTCAAGACAAGAACGGTGTTAAAGGCATCATGAGCAATAAGGAATCTTGGGAGCTGTAAAGACAGACAATTTATCCTGGCCAGTACAGAGGTTCAGTCATATAATCCTTGATGATGAAAGCATGACATATCCAAATAGAATATGCTTTTTCAAACAGTGATCACAAAAGCTGCACAAGGGAGCACTCTGGTGCATAAGCAGTATGGGAATGGTATATATATATATATATATATATATATATATATATATACATATATATATGAGGCTGGCCTTGCTTGTACAATCAAAGATACAAACTTTTTTTTAACTGAAGAAATTAATCATTAATATTTCTAGGTTACATATTCATAGAGATGATTCAGTGTTGTAAGAATTTCTGTGTAATAGGTCTTGGGGTCAAATAAAAGACTCTCCGAATTGTTTTTTTTTTACAAGACAAATTCATATATCTCACTTCTAATGGCTAGCTTCAGTAACAATTTAGTCCTTTATTTGCTCAGAAAAACATGTCTTCCAATCTGATTAAGCTTTCTAGAGTCTCTTAAACTCTATGGGATGACAGGGGTTTCATAGCCATCCCATAATATCCATCAACATTTCTAAAATCTCTTCAAGTAAATACAAAGACAAAATTTTAAAACTATGCATTCAATGCAAAAATAATTTCAATGTACTCTGAGTCCTCCATTTCAACCAGACTGACTTCTCAAAAGTTACTTTTGTAGAAATTCTGGAACCACCACTAAACATGACCATTTTTTGTTTGTTTAAGCATATTTAAATTAAAAAAGCTAATGTATGTATATATGTGTATGCACACATATATGTGTACATGTATATACATATTATATGTATATATTAGTACTTTGAAATTTTTAACATTTCCTAGAGATGACATGCAATCCTTGTGCAGGGTGGTTATTTATTTTGGATTCAGTTTTTAAGAGTTGATACTTACACTTCCTGCCCACAAATCTTCCCTTTCTCCTGCAAGTTTAACATAAACAGATATCTCTTCTCCATTAGTGAAGTTCAGGTATCGGCAGTCAGGTCCTTCGTAATCTCTTATAGCCAAGACTCTGCTTATTAAAGCTATGTAAACATGTGAAGGAAAGCATTAAACTAAAATGTTACTATTCCCCCCAGCCACATTGTCCTCTTCCAATCCAGTCTACATAGATCCAAATGTTAATTTCTTCATATTATTTATGGTCTTAAAAACCTGCATAGACTTGGCACTGCAACTGTACATAGAATCAATTATAGTCTCTTTGGCTCGGTATCCAAGGCTGTCCATAACCTAGTACCCCTTCCCTATTTAAAATTATCTCTTCTTATTCCTTTACAGTATGTTTTCAAGGTCAATTCATATCCTACTTCCTTTATGACACATCCCCAACTGGTCCAGTCTGTTCTGTCCCTTCTCTGAATTTCAATATTGCTGATTATCCTTATATTGTATCACTATTTTCTGTTTCATATTGTCCTGTTTTGTCATCATTTACTGGAATGAAATTTCCTGGAGAGTAGACCCAGTACATATAATCCCTCAAACACAATGATAACCATATCTGCTAGATTTAGCCCTTTACATAAAGTAATATCCATACCAAATTAAATATTATTAGTATAATAATGTGTAAAACATTTAAAGTCATAGAGCAAAATTAAAATATCATTATAAATCACTATACATTTGAATGTTCCCTTTCCAAAGTCTGTATCTGGCTCTAAAGAAATTAAAATGAAAGAAAGATTATTATTATTATAACACATCATATAGTAAACCTCTATATATTAAATTACATATCCAAATTGTTAAGGAATATGCTCATTCATAAAAAAATGACTTGGTTTTTTTTGTTTATACTAATAATATTTTGTATTTTTAATTTAAATGTGGTATATTAGAAACAATTCTCAGATACTGGAGAGACAGAACTTATTTAAAGCAATTCTAATACATTGGGATTCAATTCTCTTGGTACCATAATGCTAATTGCCCAAAATAAATTAAGCTATTAAGCAACAAAATAAAAATGAATTTTTCTTTGAAAAGATAAAGTCAAGGATAGAAGTAAAGTTATATACTTCTAATAGTAGTTTCAGTATTCTCATATGGTAAGTGAACACAGAAATGATTCATGTTTAATACAGTTTAGATAGAATAAATCATCATGGATTGAAATAAAAACAACTGTAGAAAACTCCTAAGATTATGGAGTAGAAACTAAATGATAAGGGCTTCATAACTAAAGAACTATCAATCTTGATATACTTTAATACAAATTAGTTATCTTAAAAATAATAAAAGTATTATTGTTGAAGTATGGATTAATACCTTTATAATTTCTGATGTATTTATGTATCAGACTGATCTTTGATCCTTTGTATATTTATGTTAAACACTGTCACAAATTGCTTTGCTTCCAGCATTTACTGCTTACACTGAACTATACTTTATAATTACAAGTATTTCTCATAATACTAATGCACATTTTTATCATACACATCTATGTCATTTCAGAGACTCGGTTTAAGAGCAAAAGAAGGAAAAAGAGAAAAGAAAAGTAAACTTACTTTCACATTCCAAGTCACCACATTTTTTTGAGTCTGCCAGCAGTTTTGTGCCTTCCAAACACTTCATCAAAGAAATGACGAAAAGAAGGATTCTGTGAACTCCAAGCTCCGCCATGCTAAAACAAACAGGAATCCCCCAAAAAGTTTAAACCAATTATTTAGGCTCTAGATAGGTCAGCCAAAAGAGGAGATACCAAACTCTCTTCATTAAATTTAAAAGGAAATGATTTAGGTTTTCATTTTTAATCGCTCAATAACTACATTTTTCTACTGTGCTTAGGCTTAACTTGAGGGACAAATACTCTGTTCTCAATCTGCAGTGTCAGGTATCCTGATAATACATTAGAGTTTAATAATTAACAGAGATTTTTAGTTGGACTCATGTCTTGTAAAGGTGGCCCATATAAAACTGTCTCATTTAAAGGCACCTTGCATTCAGCAGGACAATTCTTAAACAAAAAAGTAGTTTATCTCTTCCTGTCAAAGTCTCAGGTAGATCAGTCAATAAGTACAAATTGAGTACACAAATACCAGCATCAATGGAGAATTATACTGTTTTATGTAGAAGCAGTAACAATTTAGGTTAAAAGTGTGGTTATAAAATATTACAATGAAAGTTATTGGAAAAATATCTCACTTTCATGTTCTAAAAATCTTGTTTACTACGAAGTTGAAACTTGTATTTAGTTAAAAATAATAGTTAAAATGTAGTGAGTACTTACGTTTTGGGTACTGTCTTAAACACTTAAACAGACAATTTAACTCTCACACCAACTTTCTAAGGTAGATGGGTTTTTTTTAAAGGAAAGGTGCAGTCAAGAATGAAAGAGTAATTAGGTAGGCAGGCAAGAAGAGTGAGGAGGAAGAAGCCTTTTACTTTTTTATTAGTTATTCTCACTGGCTGTTTTCCCCCTGGACCCAGGGTTCAAACCCAGAGGTATGTGGCTTGCTTCTTTGGAGGCACTAGACCTAACTGCTACTCCACCAAAGCATGCTTAAGGTAGATAATATTTTAATCCCCATTTTTGCCCATGAGAAAAACTGAGGTACATAGAGATAGATTAAATCCCAATGTCACATAGTGGAGAAGAAATTTAAACCTAGGCACTGTGACTCTCCCTACTCATAACCATTATGCTTTGTCACCAAAAATCGAGTCTTACATAGAAATATGTCTACTTCATCTGCAAAAATCCTATACCAGAAACAGTAGGTACAGTACTCCATATATTTTAAATTATTTGCATATGCAGAAGTGGAAAGAGAATAAGAATGAGAGATGTCTGAAAGATATTCCCCCATTCCATGGGAGTATGTAGTGTAATTTCAGTTTGTATTCACTTTCTTCTTTGTACTTTTCTCTGTTGTTTGACTTTCTTCTTGAAAATCAGTGAACAGGCACACCCTGGTGGTTCAGGTTAAGACTCTGCTGGGAAGCAGTCCACATACAGCCCAAGACCTGGTTAACAGTCCAGGATGGGAAGGGATTGAGGGAACAACTAAATAAATAAAATATTTCTTCTTCTTCTGCCTGCCTGCTTTCCTTCCTGCTTGCCTTCCTTCCTCTTTATAAATATATAGATAAGTAGATTAAATCAGTGGGCATATCTCATTTAAAATTACCATAAATCTATGAAAATGAGGTTATTTGAATATTATTATCCCTTAAAAGGAATCGAAGCCCTATGTTGAGAATTTTTTTGTAAAACACTATACCTCAGCAGATTTTCAGAAACTATCCTATCTCAGTCTTTAGAAAATATTTTTCTAATCCCTTCTTTGTTATATCTATTCCCTGTATTTGAGCACAGCAGCATCTGCACAGTTGGCAGAATGCAGCACTTGTACTCACTCCTCTCTAGTGCTTGACATAAAATAAGACAAATATCTAACACCTGAGCAAGTTAAAGTGAAGGACTTTTGCTTCCACGGTCCTAAAAAAAAAGGAAGTGTATTTTTTGTCTGCTGCCCAAAATAGTTGGTAAGAATCAAAGATTTTTACATTCTTGGCATGCCCCGGTGGATTAGCAGTTAAGACCTTCACCTCTGGTTGGTGCAGTCCACATACATCCCAGATATCTGGGTTCTCATCTGAGGCTGGGAGAAACAACCAAATGAACAACTAAATAAAATAAACAGGTGACTCTTCTTCCTCTTTCTGCTTGCCTGCCTGCTTGCCTTCATTCCTGCCTGTACTTTTCCTTAAACGAAGAAAAAGATTTTTATGTTCTTGTAAAGAATCTGACAGAGCATAAATTTGAGGATCATTCGGCATGTAATCAGAGTACTGCATAGCAGCTGTACACATGAACACTCAGAAATCTATAAACTATATTATCAACGACATTTAAGGAGGAATTAGGTGTGCCTTGATGGAATACTGGTTGGGTCAATTGCCTCCAAAGGAGCACATGCCTCATACCCCAGGGTTCAAGTTCCAGGTCTGGGGGAAAACAATCGTGTGAATGACTAATTAAAAAATGAAAATCGTCCTTCCGCCTCTGTCTTCCTGCCTGTATGCCTACTGGCCTTCATTCATGCCTGCACTTTTCCTTTAAAAAAAAAAAAAAATATATATATGTATATATATGTATATATAATTGTCTCCTCAGCTTCAAAGTATGACACAAAACTAGTTGCATAATGTATAATATCAAACCAAGAATATTTGATAATATTATTTATCCTTTTTTGTATTCATTATAAAGACGTTATGGCTAAATTCTGAACTAATGAATTTAATTATGTTCTAAGTTAAGAGAAGAACTTAAATTTAAGTGTTGATAGACCTAAAGACGGAGTCTGGCGCCCCCTAGTGGAGTAGCAGTTACGTCTATCTCCTCAAAAGGAGCCGGGCGGGTGCGGGAGACAACCAGTGTGAACTAAATAAAAATAAAATAAAATACTTCTCTCCCCCTCTCTTCCTGCTTGCCTGCCTTTTCCCCTTCATTCCTGCCTGTAACTTTCATCAAAAAGAAAAAGACTTGAATCAAGAAAGAGAATGAAATTTACTTGATGTGAGCCTAAAGAGATATGCTCCTACTAGAAATGCTATTTTCTTGCTACTTAATACATCAGATAATCTATGTTCAGATAATTATTTAACAAGATATCTAAATATGTGGTAGCACAGTGTTGATTCTAAGAGACCCAGGTGAAGAGATGATATCTGAAAGGGATACCATTACCCAACTAGATAAACCAGAATATACATTTTGGTTTTAGAATAACTAAGATAAGTCACATTAACTTTTCCAGATATCGTTTAATTGATGCATTTTTCAGATCAAGTGTTGTGTCAATATTAAAATACAATACTGCTGATGAAGAATTTATGATAACAGTCAAAAATACTGACGTCAAAGATCTATAGCATTCTTTAGGCACCATGCAGGAGGTAAGAGTTCCTACTACATAAAGCTGAAGAATGAATAATCAAAGCCACAAATGTTCTACATCTTGGAGATAATATCAGAGCAACCCTTTGAGAATTTAAATAGATTATCATGAATACCTCACTCCTCCTGCTTGGTGATTTTACTACTGATGCTATATAATACTCTCTTCTTTTACTATCTTAGGTTTCCTAAAGTGGGAATATATTTCCTTTAACTGACTGCCTCTTACTGGCAACTTGTAAGTTAGAGAAATTTGTTCAAAAGTTACTTGGGATAAGGTGAACTAACTGGGCTTGCATTTTTTGTTTTTTTTTTATTTTTTATGTTTTGTTTTGTTTTTTTACAAGGAGAGGGCACTAAAACAGAGCCTTTGGAATAAATCCCAAGATAGACAGGTGTGCAGTGAGAGTTAAGACTTAGGAGAGATTGAGATTCAAACTGATGTGGAAGACAGATAAGATTGTCCACATCACTTCAAGGTAAGGCTTTTTACTCAGCTGTAGTGAGTGCAATTAGTGAAAAACAAAAAAACAAAAATACACTGACTTGTAGCTACCTCAAGGTCTGCTTCAACTGCAGAGAGCTACCTTACCAAGACCACCCCTTCCTGCGCGATCTAGTGTATCTAGTGATTAAACGACAAGGGAGTGCACAGGGAGGGTCATTTTAGCCTAAGGCAGGCCACTCCGACAGGCCTCACTCTTGAGCTCCCAAGAGTGGTGGCTGAAAACTCCAGTTTGACTTCCCCAGCTCTCTTCTTCCCAATCCTGCTTTCTCCCGTCTTTTCATACATGTGGATAGCTTAAGACCTAAACTCCATCTCACCATCTGCTTCTAGAAGGCCCAGCCTCAGAAGCTAGTGCTCCACAAATGCAAAAGGTGATGGCAGAACATGCAAATTTTGACCCATCATTTGTGCTAGTCACCCCATGGATCTTCTTACCTTTGGTGTGTGTGTGTGTGTGTGTGTGTGTGTGTGTGTGTGTGTGTGTGTGTTGCTAAAGGTCATGTTTTAATTTTGCCTTCTTCATCTCATTCTGTTTATATAAGTCAGTGTTCTATAAGGAAACAGACAACTATTTCATTGTGAAGGATAAAACTCAATGACTGAGATTTAGATGAGTGACTATTTACAAGGGTGTGGGCAGAGTTAACACAAGGGATGCACAATTCCCAGGCATGAAGGGATAGTGGCCACTACCTGAAGAGAACTATAGGGGAGGGCTGTACAACAGGAAATGCTGCCCTTCAGAAACAACTCAGTCAAAAGAACCTCACCGTTCTACTTTCTGATCTCCTATAGTACCTCTCATTGATCAAACCCAGTCAGATGTCACAGAATAAGAAAACCCTCTGAAGCTGTCCTAGCTCTACATTCTGGGGATAAAAAGCAGAGTGGAAAAAAGTGGTGAGTGGACTCGGAGGGGCAAAAAGGTAATTCTCCACACAGTATCTTCATTCCTTTATTATGTTTTTGAATAATAATATGTATTTTTTTTCTACATCCAAGATGATATTTGATGATCAGAGTACCAGATTGATTTGTCTCATCAGTGGATACAAAAGGAATGTTTGTTGAGTACCAACTTTGTACCACTGGGCTTAATATTTCATATGCAAATCTCTTCCGGATAGGTATTACTTACTGAATGTCCATAATGTGTCAGACAGTATTCTAGGGACTACAGATATACGAGTGACCAGGACAAAGTCCTTGCTCTTCTAGACCTTGCACGCTAATGAAGGGAGACGATGAGCAAACAAGTAAATGAACAAGATAACTGCAGGAAGTGATAAGTTATTACGGAGAAAACTGTCTACTTAGATAAAACTGTCAGGAAGGCATCTCTGGAGAATGACGTATGACAAGATGGAAGACTAGGAAGACAGAACATTTTGTGCAGAGGGGAAAATTAATGAGGAGGTATACTTCACTGTCAGTAGTTTGAATACCAAAGATTAAAAAAAAAAAAGTAGAAGGCATATTGGATGCATTCCAGTGTATTAAAACAAGATTTTAAGGTGGAAACTAACTTGACATATAAAATAAAGAATAAAGGCAGATGAAGAGTAGTAGATGAAGACAGAGGTCTCACCATGCAGGGACCTTGTGGAAATAAGTGTGTCTTTTATTCTAAATGGAAGCCACAGGAAGTTTTAAGAAAATCACATTGTGTTTTTATGAAATAACTTTTTGCTCTGCTAATGCCTACTTATTATTCAGGTCTCTTAAGCTGGATTACTAAATAAATATATAACTCAATAACTTTTTACTAAATGAGTAAATATATTCATGAATGAATCAATTTTAAGAGTGACACTTCATAACTAAATAAAATTGTCTTCATTTTTGTATTTTAACTGCTCTCTTTCTCATTTCAAAGAGCAAGTCAAGTAATTCTATTAAATTTTCTCTTCTTAAAAATTTTATTGGTGTGCCCTGGTGAAGTAGCAGTTAGGTCAATCACCTCCAAAGGACACAGGTCACACACACCCCTGGGTTCGAGTTCTGGGCCCTGGGGGAACAACCAGTGTGAACCTCCTCTCTCTTTCTGTCTGCTGGCCTGTTATTGCCTTCATTCCTGCCTATACCTTTCCTTTAAAAAAACTTTTTATTAGAAGTACTCTAGTTGTCTAATAGTTTAGTCCATTGGGCGCAGCCCATGTATATCCCAAGGACCCTGGTTCAAGACCCAGGGCCTGGAGGAACAACCAGGATGAACAAACAGTAAAATAAAGTGCTTCTTCCTCCTCTCTCTTCCTGCCTGCCTGCCTACTCATCTCTATTCCTGACTGTACCTTTCCTTTAAAGAAAAAAATCATCTAAAAAATGTATTAAAAATAATTGTACCTTATGTCTTTCTCCTTGGATTAATAATAGTAACAGAAATAAAAATCTAAATATGCAACAACCAAAGCTGTGAAAAACCTTTGGATTCTAAAATACCATAGGATATTCTTCAAAAAAAATTGCTATATATCATTGTTAATGAGTAACAGGGCAGAAATATTTACTATCGATTTCTAATCATCAGTAGCCTGAATATATTTTTAAAACTCGAGTCAATCTTATGTACTTACACCATCCCCCCCTAAATTAACCTCCTTCACACCTTATTGCCATCCTTTTGTTTATATAACTTTCCTTCTTTCCTCTTTTGGTGTCCATATTCCTAAATACCTCATACCCTCAAGTTTCTTTTAAAAAATTAATAAAATAACAAAAAAATCGATAACTTACTATTTCTGCCTCCTCCAAATAATTCCAAAATTTTAAAGCGTTCATAGGACACATTTTCTGCAATTAATAAAACCTTTTATGGTTATTATTTTATTCAACTATTTCACAGATAAATAGAATAATGAACCTGACAATTTCATTTTTCTTATTTTTTTCCTCTCCTCTACTTTCAGATTTCCTAGAACATAGAAATAAATGACTCCTCTGTCAATAGACGTATCTTAGGATGTAACAAAATGTTTAGCCTCTCAGAGCCTCAAGGTATTTGAGTGACTTGCACTAAAGGACCCCCACAGAATAGCTATGAAATAACTCTCAATGATTTGTCACATACATGCCAGCTATTTTGTTTAAAAAATAACAGCGAAATTTTACAGTCTGACTGACCTGAAGAATAAGCATATGGTAGTATTTTAAGTCAACCTGCATTAACTAGCACTGCACTGAAGAAGACAACAAAAACTTATTTGAGAAGAAACTTTGCAAGGACTTTCCCACCAACCAGAATTAATTCACTGAATTCACTTCAATTATACTACTAAATATACCAATCCTTTTAGCTTCAGGAGTAACCATGCCTTGAATTCACCATAAATTCACAGAAGGCAATCACATAACAAATGCTTCCAGCTTTACTAGCACCTTAGTTTATTTTACATTTTCTCAAGACAAAATATTTTCAAATACTGTTTACCATTTATGATGTATATGAGTCTACAATTTTCTTTACCATAAGATTTCACAGAAACTTGTATAGTAAATGTTCCTCCAACAAGCAATAGTTTACTTTACGTCAAATCACTGGGATCCAGGGCAATTTTTAGTGACTTCTAAATCTTTTATGGGGCAAGGTTCCTAGCTGAGTTCCCAGAAGTACATAGCAGGATGTCTTCACAGCCAGTTTGAGAAGCTGACTACACATCACAATTTGTGATTTCTTCCTGGGTCATGTGGAATTATACTTTATTTTCCTCCTACTATGGTATGAAAGAGATGGGGAATTCACCTTCACAATCCGCACTATTTTGGAAGGTTTTGGAGTTATCTGAATGTTGTGATTATTATTGCTGGTTTATGAATGACAAATTCCCTTTCTACGCATAAATTCTGAAAGCATGCTAATTATGTCCATTTCAACATTTATACTTCTGAATGGGACTTAAAGAATCTCCACAAGTGTATCAACTTTACTGTTCTGAATAATTTTTTCATTCTACACACATTATCCCTTAAGTCTAAGCAGTCGTCTCTAACTATAGGACTCCTGATATGAACTCTTAGCCTCTTTAACAAGTAGCTAATATTTAAATTTGGAGCATACGAGATTCTGGGAAACAAATGTCATTACTTTTCTAGTAACATCTTTCTTAAACTTTCATTAAAATGAACTTATATCTCTATGTACATATGTAAACTGATGACAAAAAGAACCAGTTTGGGGCAAAAAAACTGACTGGAGTTTTAAGTTTTCTGCAAATAATCACAGAGGAAAAAAATCACATTACAACCATTAGGTACTATGACTAAACTTGACTCTGTTATAACTTCTAATCTTTTTCAACATTTCACACTTACGCCATCTTAAATATCACATTCCCAACATATTTACATTTGTGTGATTAGTCCTTTAGCACTTTAAACTATGTGCATAATTAAAAATCACACAATGGAGGACCATGACATTGTTGCTAGTATGGCTATGAGGTGTATGCTTCTGTGACTCAACTCAACAAGAAAGTACAGAGAACTCTTGGAAGAGAAATGAATCACTCCATAGATGACTCCTGTTTATCATTTTTCATGGCCTTTATTACTCCTTTTATCCTTACTGCACTTTTGCCTTCAAAAAAGGTACAACTTAGGCTTGGCAAAGCACGAATAGCCTTGACATAAACCTAGGATTTGGGACCAAATGTCATTTCTCACTATAATTGGGTGATAAAAATATAGAAAAGGGTTTATATATATAAAATATTGTTAAAGAATAGCCTTATCAACATGTTATATATACTATACAGACTTCTAAATCTTCAATAATAAAATTAGCTTTGATTTACCAGTTAATTCCTATTTAGCTACAAAATAAATGAGTGAAACACTGACAACATAATATAAACAGAAAGGGCAAAGGAGCTTTGCCTTTATTCTTCAAGCTTCCAGAATATCCACAAATATTTTAACAATGTGGCTACCCAAAAGAATCTGGAAGATACAAAGTTTTAGCTGAAGAAGCACTTTCTGAGTAAATACTAAGAACCTGAAATTATTAATAGAAATAACAGAAGTAACATCTGTACTATTTTTGTTTGTTTGGAATTTATAAAGAATCCAGATACTTCTACAGATCATTAACCTATAACTTCAAAGAATTGTAACGAACTTGATCATAGTCTTCTGACATAAATTTGTTAATCGTTACATCAGCCTCCAAGGACAGTTCCACATTTTAGCATGAGATATATTTCAGGAGTTGTTTACCTGTTGGATAATGAGCATATATACTTTGCAAATTACATATACTTGGAAATAAATGTACTCCTGTGGTTTCAAAATTAAAACCCTAAAAGATCATTATTAAATAGAATTATATTAGATCAATATGCTGTGTGAACAAATAAATCAAAGATCTCTGTGACTTAAAACAGCAAGGCAATTGTGGTTTTATATAAAATAAAAATGTTATTAGTCCTTTCCAAAAAGAAAAAAAAAAAGAGCACTGACTTTTTTCTCACTCATAAATTTGGTGGTGTAACTTTCCTTGGTGACTGTTTTCAATAATGCAGAATCCTTTCATTTTGTGCTTTTGTCATCTTAAATATGCCTCTGAAATTATCATCAAAGCAAAGCGAACTTGTGGAAGATAACGGACAGACCTTTATGGCCAGAACTGGAAGAATTTCTCCTCTGCCTAGTAACAATGAACAGAACCCAGTCACATGGCTAAGGCTAAAATGTATGAGTGGCCAGGAAGAAGAAATACCTTGTGTTAATCGAGCTAGCTCCTCTCACAACCTCCTCAGTGTGTTTTGTACAGATGCTTATTGTTAGTCCTAGAGTAGCCTAAAGAAAGACATGGAACATGTTGCTTCTGTAATTTCAGCAATAATCATGACCTTTTAAAATGACCATTAAGTTGTGATTTTGTTCAGTACTTAGCAGCTGTGAGTCTGAGATCACGTTCCTAATAATATGTAGAATATAACTGTTACATATTGCCTGTTTATGTTGTTATATCCTTTAACTCTCAGCAGAGTGGAAGTGAGACTGATATTGTCTTATGATAGCTGAAGAGTTCAAGAGGTCAAATAACTAAATACAGTCACCTCTCAATCCCACCCTGAAAGTTAGCCAAAAGAGGTCTTTGGGACAGTTCCAATAGCCTTCTCTAAAATTATTTTGTATTTGATCCAATATAAAGAATGATTAATTCATAGGTTCTAAATCTGCATTGTCTAGTACAAATAAGTGTCACATACGTAAGTTTCTAGTAGCCACATTAAAAAGATAAAGAGAGGTGAGCCCTGGTAGCTCAGTGGTTAAGCTCAGACTCCAGATGACATAGTCCATGCAAACCTGGGCTCAGGGCCTGAGACTGCTGGGAAAAAGCAACAGGAACCATTAAGTAAATGGATAGATAGACGCTTCTTCCTCCTCTTCCTGACTGTCTACCTGTTTACTTACCTTCATTCCTGCTTGCTTCCTTCCTATGAATAAAAAATGTTAAAAAAAAAAATGGAAATAGGTGAAATTAACTTTATTTAAGCTAGTATATAAAAATGGAAATTATATAGGTGTATTAATTGCCTATCAATTAAAATTAATTAATAAATTACCATAAACAATGCTTAAAACAAACTTATTCTTTCCCTCATTCATTCATTCATTCATTCATTCATTTTTCTCTAGGTGCAAAGTCCAACAAAGCTTTCACTGGATAAAAAATAAGGTATTAGCAGGGCTCTATTCTATTCTGGAGGCAATGACAGGTGAAGAGATCTCACAATGCTGTTTAAGATTAGGCCCAGAAATTGTATTAACTCTGTTTACATCCATTTGGCCAAAATTAAGTACATGACTCTATCTAACTGCAAGCAGGAGAAGATGGGTTGGGAGATCTTCATCTTCTTGTCTGACCAAGAACAGTGATGAAAGAGCATTGGTTTTGACAGAAACAGTTTTTAAGATTTCAAAGTTCCCCAACAAGGATGTGGACATCTTGATGATATTCTTTCAGAGGTGGATTCTATTAGGTTTATGAAGCTTTCTTTATCATTTTCAGGGGGGACATTTTTTAATGTGCTGGCCCCACTTTCACTTGATTAATTTTAATGTGTTCTAATTTTTCACTTTCATTTTCAAAATTAAGGACAACCAACATGAAAACTAAATGAATGGATAGATACTTCTTCCTCCTCTCTCTGCCTACCTACTTGACTTCTTACTTATCTTTATTCCCACCGGCTTCCTCCCTCTAAATAAATACACATTTTAATAATAATAATAATTTCCCAATCTTATAAACTCCATGTGGTACAGGATTGGTGGTGGTGAACATACTAAATACAGATGTTGATTTATGAGGCTGCACCCTTAAACCTATATGATATCATGGTGAATGTTCCTTCAATGAAACTTAAATTAAAAAAAAACAAAACTGGTGCACCCTGGTGGTACAGGCTGCTGAGACCGTGACTAAGGGTGTAGACCACATAAAGCCCAAAGAGCTAGGTTGGAGATTCAGGGCAAAGGAAACCACGATAAAACAGACAAATAATAAAGGATGCTTCTTCCTCCTCTCCCTTCCTTCCTTCCTTTCTCTCTTAAAAAATGATTTAAATACAAATAAATTCCAAATAATATTAGACCTATATAAAATTTTTAAAAGAATGTTAAAAGCTAAGAATAAACTGTGTTTTATTAACAGGTAACCATTTCAGATAATAAGTGAAATAAGCTTAGAAGGATCCTATTAACATTCCTCCACTGCTAAGTGATATGTGCTGATGGCATAACCAGACTAACAGAAAGGGGAAGATATTCTTTCAGGATGTATTTGACAAAGGCAGCTTTAGAAATTATATATAGATGGGGGATTTATCATAAAATAATGCTTATATAGGAAGCACATTGTTTTTATCTAGATCACATGTTCTCTGGGAGCTAGAGAGTTTGTAAGGAGGATAAAGTCTCCTGAGACACCTCTTACCACCTCTGCTGATATCTGCTCACCTTAAATGTATGGAGGAGGCAGCCCAGAAAGATGAATCTTCCCTTTGTGGTTTTTTTTAATAAAATTTTCAAATATGGTGTGTCCTGGTGAAGTAGTGGTGTGGTCAGCTACCTTTGGTCTAGAACACAATGCACATACATTCCCAGGACCTGACTTCAAGACCAGAGGACACTTTCGGCCAAGATGGCGACCCAGTAGGCGCAAGACTCACCTCATTCCCATTGAGAAACTAGAAACTCACCTATTTTCCAGAAAAAAAAGATGAGGAAAAGCAGGCACAGACGCAGTAGAGACACAGCAGCAAACACGTCAACGAAGAATAGGTGAAAAAGGTCTTTGCTCAGAGCTACACACAAGACTCAGAATCAGGGTTCCAGCTGCAATGGAGCAGGTAGAACTGTGCAAAGAACCAGCCCTACCAGGAATCACAAAAGCAATGGAGAGCCTGACATGGAGCTGGGGGAAACAGTCTAGGGGGCGGGCGGAAGAGGCACAAGTGCCCTGATTGATAGAAGGCCCAGGGAGAAAATTACACTGGACAACCACGCCATAACCAAAAGGTATTTTGGGGAACCGCTCAAACCACGCCCCACCACCACCATATTGTCCCTGAGCTGAGGACCCACCTACCAGAAATCCAGTCAACTGACAAATCAGCCAACTGGAGAACCTGCCAATCAGAAAACCCACCAACAGGAAATCCCGCCCTCAGGCTTAAAAGGAGGAGAGTATCCAACAGGAGGGTTCCATCTAGGCAACCCATTAGCGCCACCTTGTGGGCATTGGTGAAACTTCAGCCTGATTGCCAATTGTGTGTCAACAGCAAGGTGATCATTGTGGTTGGGAGCTGGGACACTGGGGAAGGCTCTGCATCCCCCAGAAAAACTCCAACCTGATATACTGAACTTTTGGGCAGCAACAGAGGGCCCACGTAAGAACTTCAATACATTCAGCCCGTGATGACACCACAAAACTGAAGAAATCTCAGGGTCCAAGCCAAAATCCAGGCTTATTCAGTGCAAGTCAATAGCCTACACAAGGTCAACACTACGGGAAAACTTAATACACAAAAATATAAACAAAATGCCAAATAGAGTGAAAACAGAGAAACATACGTGAAATGATGGATCCAATTCAAAACCCGGCAGGGGGTGGGAGGATCTTAATGCAACAGTGTCTACAAACTACTAGAGGATGAATTTAGGGCAACAGTGATAAACACAAAGAAATCAAGAAAACAATAGAGCAAGAAAAGAGAACAACAAAAGGGAGAGAAAACAATGAAACAATTCAAAACTGAAATAAGGAACACAATAGCTGACCTAAAGAATTTAACAAAGGGACTCAAGAATAGAATGGATGAAGCCTCTGATAGAATCAGAGAGCAAGAAGATAAGGCAGAGGAATGCACTCAAGCAAACCAGTAAAGAGATAAAAGAATGCAACTAAACGAAGACAGCATTTGAGACCTATGAGATAACATCAAAAGAAACAACATTCACATTATAGGGGTCCCAGAAAGAGAAGAAAGACAAAAGGGGGCAGAAACTGTATTTGAAGAAATAATAGCTGAGAACTTCCCTAAACTGAAAAATGAAACAAGCCTCGAGACCCAGGAGGCTCAAAGAGTACCTAATAAAAGAAACCCAAGCAGACCTAAACCAAGACACATTGTCATTAAAATGACAAAAGTACAAGATAAATAAAAAATCTTAAAAGCATCCAGAGAAAAACAAGTCACATACAAAGACATCCTCATAAGACTGTCAGCAGATTTCTCAGTGGAAACTCTACAGGCCAGGAGAGTATGGCATGATATATTCAAAAGGCTGAGAGAAAAGGATTGTCAACCTAGGATATTATACCCTGCAAGATTATCATTCAGATCTGATGGAATGATATAAAGCTTTTCCAGTAAGCAAAAATTAAAGGGTTTTTATCACCACAAAAACAATTCTACAAAAATTGCTAAAACTTGTAATATAAAGTGTAAAGAAACCCCATTTAAAAACAGTAAGACAGCAAATTTTAAAAGTGGGGAGGAGAAGAAAACAAAAATGTGGATTAATAGAATGAGCCAAAGACTACTCTGTTTTCAAATAAAAATAGGAAATAAACATAGAATTCTTAATGCTAACTTCAGGGTAACCTCAGAAAACATCTTCAAGGAAAAAGCAACGAAGAAAAAAAAAAGAGAAACCAATCAAAGCACAACGACATCCATTCCACCTAAGAAGAGAAAGAAAAAACAAAGCCACTGTCTGGTAAAACACACAGAAGACAAACTACAAAACAACACTAAACAGCTACATATCAATAATCACCCTAAATGTTAATGAACTGAACATACCAGTCAAACGACCGAGAGTGGCCAAATAGATTAAAAATAAACTTTCTTTTGCATTTCAGGAAACTCACCTTCTTTCAGAAGATAAGCAAAAACTCAAAGTCAATGGTTGAAAAACAATCCTAGTCAAATGGCAACTGCAAAAAAGCAGGAACAGCTGTACTTACGTCAGATAAAACAGACTTCCAACTAAAAAGTATAACAAAACAGAAATGGACATTAATAATGATTAAGGGGGTCAGTCCAGCAAGAAGACATAATGCTTAGAAACATATATGCACCAAATGAAGGCACATCAAAAGATTTTAAGCTAGTATTACTAAAATTGTCGAGAGACATCTACAGCAACACAATCATAGTAGACTTCAACACCCCACTTACAACTATGGACAGATCAACCAGGCAGAAAATTAACAGGGAAACAGCTGCTTTAAATGACCATCTGGAACAGATATGTCTAATAGACATACACCGATCACTTCACCCAACAACTACAGATTTCACTTTCTTCTCAAGTGCACATGGAATATTCTCAAGGATAGATCATATGTTGGGACATAAAACATGTGTCTACAAATTTACAAAGATTGAAATTGTACCAAGCATTGTCTCTGACCATAATGACTTAAAACTAGAAATCAACTATAAAAAGAAAGTTGGAAGACCCCAAATTAATTGAAGATTACACAATATTCTTCTCAATGACTCAAAATGGACTAGAGACTTGAACATAAGACTGGAAACTCTAATACAATTTTTGGAAGACAACATAGGAAAGACATTCTATAACATAGGGAAGACATTCCATGACATCAGCCTTAGGAAGGCCTTCGGGGACTCAACTCCAGCATCATGGGAAACAAAACAAAAATAAACAATGGGACTGCATCAAACTAAAAAAAACTTCACAGCAAAAGAAAACATCACTAAAAATAAAGCAAGCTACTAAGTTGGAGAAGATATTTGCATTTCATATTTCTGTCAAAGGTTTAATATCTAAAATATACAAAGAACTCATAAAACTCAACAGAAAAACAGGCAATCCAATCAAAAAATGGGAGGAGGAATTGGAAAGACATTTTTCCAAAGAGGTTATACAGATAGACAACAGGTACATGAAAATATGTTCCTCCTCGGGGAAATGCAAATTAAAACACCTTATACCTCAGACATTGGCTATTATCCAAAAGTCTCAAAATAACAAATGTGAGCAAGGAAGTGGAGAAAAGGGAACATGTTTATACTGCTGGTATGAATGCAAATTGGTGCAACCCCTATGGAAAACAATATGGAGATTCCTCCAAAAGTTGAAGATGGAAGTCCCATATGATCCAGTCATCCCACTTCTGGGTATTTACACGAAAGATACAAAAAAAACCTCATTCATAGAGGTTCATACACACCCATGTTTACTGCAGCCCTGTTCACAATAGCTAAGATCTGGAAACTACCTAAGTGCCCATCATCAGATTAATGGATCAAAAAGATGTGGTACATGTATCCTATAGAATACTACACAGTCCTTAGAAGAGATGAAATCCTGTCATTTGAATCAACATGGAGAGATCTACAGGGGTTTAAGTGAGATAAGTCAAAAGAAGATACCAGATTATCTCACTCATATGTAGAATGTGAATAGACAAAACAAAGGAACGGATGAAACAAAACCAACCCTTGGACACGTGCAACAAAACTGAGGTTACCAGTAAGGAATGGGATGGGAGGGTGGGGAGAAGGGGGAGAAATGGTGGCAGAACCCACTGGACAATGGTGAAGAACACTTGGTGATTTGATGGAAAATTATTTGTTCAATTTTCAGAATATTATTGTCCTAGAAACTTCTAAAGGTGTCTTTTTCTGAGAACACATGGATTGTTATTAATATATTTCAGACACTACTAAAAGGTTAAAATTGTCCCAAATTTGGTTTGTGTAAATTCCTTGAAATTGGCCCTAGGGATGTCCACACAATCCCAACGGTATCAGTAACAGTTTTCTGCCATGACAATGCCTTAATCTTTTCTTGCCCATCTCAGAATCAGTAATTTCAAGTTCTGCTTTTTTGTTGGGAAATGGCATTTAGAGATGGCAATTGGCATTAGGGATTCTCAGGCACTGGACTATCATTTCTAAGTTCAATAGAAAAAAAACTTATTTTAAAATATATTATTTGCAATGGACTAAAAATAATTTTGCTCATGAAGCTTGCATTCTAGAGGGACAATAAACATTAACTATATGATAAATGTAATGGAAGAAAATAAAGAGGCCAGTAAAGGCAAGTAAGGTCATTACAGATTTAAATAGTGCACAAGAAAGCAGAGTTGTAGGCATCTGAGTTTCATATTTTTTGAGATAATATGCTAGGTGATCAAAAGTATGAGATTTTCAGATACCTCACCTTTATTTTTACCAAGCTGCAATCGTCCCCATTGACTCGAATAGGAAGGTTCAGTCATATAAACAGCTAACAGTTCTGTTAAATGCTTTAATGGTATTGTCTCAAGAAGGGAAACTGGGCTAACACTTACCTTCAAGGATTTCAAAAATCCATGTTTAATAATTGAACTCCCAAACCATGACATTCTGACAGCGCTGGCCCGTATTACTATACCACGTATTCACTAGCAGCTTTCCCTTTATTTGCCAACTTGTATCATTTATAAACTCAATTTACTGTTTTGGTAGCTTTTGCTTAGCTGAAATGACCACAGTATACCTACGTATAGCTTACCAGAGTTCTAAAGATAATGTATAGATGAATTCTAGAGATACAGCTAAAGATAAAAATGGATAGATGTGGTATATACATACACAATGGAATACTACACAGCCATTAGAAGAGATGAAATCCTGTCATTTGAAACAGGGATGAACCTAGACATGTTAAGTGAAGAAAGTCAGAAGACAAGATACCAGATGATCTCATAGGTGGAATGTGAATAGACAAAACAAAGGAATAGATGAAACAAAACCAATGCTTGGACGCTTGCAATAGAACTGACATTACCAACAGAGAATTGGGGTGGGGGACAAGTGGTGGCAGAACTCACTGGACAAACGTGAACACTTGTTGGCTTGGTGGAGGGCAGGGTGTGTTGACATCTGAGGAATGGGGAAAACGCCACACATGGAGAACCTATACAAGTATAATTTGTGAAAGTTACAGCAATAAAATACTTTAAAAAAAGTCCTGGCAACCTGTGTTGACTACACTCCCTGGCTGACATTGAACCAAACAGGTTGCTAGCAAATTCAACAGACCAGAACACAGTAAGGCCCACTCCAGTGTTTCCCTCTGATCTCAGAAAAGGGCATCCACCTCTACAAGCAGCTAATGACACTTTATAAGCACTATTAAAGGGGGAAAAAAAACAAGAAAACTAACAGTAACTAGTCATTAATAAGATCCTCTCTCTCAAAAACAAATGTCTACCAGTGGAGAAAAATGGTTAAGAACAGAAAATTTGAAGCAGTTGACAAGATAAAAGTAGATTCTGGAGGAAGGTGATTTGCCATCTGTTGCTTTGCCCATTTAGGGCCTAAGCTGCTCTAGAGCAATGGTCCCAGTCTTGACTAGAATCTCCTGGGGGTCTTTAAAAAAGCCGAAGCAAATCAAACCAAACCCCACCTCTACCTGGGCCTTTGCGGCTGGAGAGGATCTAGGTAGGCCCAGGATCTTTTAAAAACTCCCCAGGTGATTCTGATGGACAGCCTGGTGGAGAACAACTGTTGTCGGTGTTCCTGAGCCAAGCCTTGTCTTTCCAATTCATGACGGAATAAAGGAGGAAAAAATGCAGAGTAGGTGAAGGCCCCTGCCCTTTCTCTCCTACTCTATTCTCCCAAAGAATAAGTTTCCCAAGGATAGCAAATTTTTATTTGTACAAAGTTAACTTTAGACTCACCAAATAGGGATTTTTTTTTAAAGAACCAGGTTTGTTTATGGCCATCCTTTTAAGTACTTACCAACTTTTTCCTTATCATGGCACAAAAAAATCTGTACTGCAAACTGAAGAGAATTAGAATCCTGAGTGAAGCCATTCTTGGTGGAAACAAGTAGCCAGGCATGTAGGTAGCTAGCTGTGCAGATTGAGAAGTTCTGCTCGTTTACTGTTTTAAGTTATTCTAGAAGTTTTTTTTTTATAAAGTTCTTTAACATGTTCATTTACATTTATACAATTCTGGAAATGCTTGTTGACATTTTTAGTTACCATTTACTTATCAAGGAAAGACATATCCAAAAGGTATGTTAAATTATGAACTCATAAGAAAGGTCATTTGCAACTTAAGTGCTATCTGTACAAAGCATCATAAAGTTAATACAAGTACTAGTCTTAAGCAATCACACAAGTCTAAGCCACATTTATTTGCACATGTATAGTAATGAGCAACAGATACTCAAATTACAAACTTTATAAAACAACAGTTAATCACCACTTGGTACACTTGCGTGTAATCTTGCTAACAGATTCAAGTGTAGATGAATTTCCTTCATTTTGTAAACTTTCATACAATACTTAAAACAAAAATTTTTGAAAACACACTGGTTTCAGTTAGAACCAACACAAAGTTAAAGACAAGACCACAAACTTAAAAACCAAGTTTAGAATATACTTTTCTACTTCTCTCCCCTAGAAAGTGATTAGTTTAACAGAAGTATATGATCTATCATACAAGTAACCATGGAGACAAAAGAATGTTCCTATAATCATGAAGAAAATGCCAACTAAATCATACTGTTTTAAGTCATCTACCAAACAGAGGATTTATAAATGAGAAACATGGGAAAATGTTGATTAAAATAATGAGGACAAGAATAGTAAATGATTTTAAGGAGAACAAATTATATCCATTCCCCCACCCCAAAGCTGGAAAGATCTAGCTTTGACAACTCAAAGTGCGGAAACCTTCAAAGACATTCTAATCACATTCAGTATCTAGTGATAAAAGCTGAAAATGATAATCAAGATATTATACAAGTGGACATCCCAAAACTAATGAAAGCACATTTATTTCTACAAAGGCAATGTATGATACAGAATTCAAAGGGAACAGACTTAAAGATTTACCTATTAAAATATACAGATAATCTTACTGAAGAGTATAGGATATTTAAAAAAGATGACAAGGGATGTTAATCTTTTTTTATTATTATTTTTACATATTTTTGAACCTCACATAATTTTGATAAATAACTCTTACAAAATTATGCAAAAAGTACAAGAATGTCTGGTAAAACAAACAGTCTGTATTTTCCAAAAAGACTTTTTACAACATGCAATTCTTAAGGCAGCATCCTCCTTACAAGGAAAGGGAATCCTTTTACTCATCAAGAAATCTTCTGCTGCAAAGAATAGGCTAAGAAAGCCTGGCTTCTTCCATTAACGCCTTTTGTCTTTCCTGTCTGATTTTCGGTCTCTTTCACTTCTTGACGATCTTTTGCCTGATCGACTACTCTCAGATATAGATCTCTTTCTGTCGGACCGGGAATTCTTATCCTTTGATCCTTTTGCATCCCTACTGCTACCACTTTTTGAAGATTTGTGACTTCTTTCTAGTCCTGAAGTATCCCTTCGTTTCCGATCCACGCTCCTTCTGTGCTTTCTGTCTCTATTATGTCCCCGGCCCCTACTGCGACTTCTACTTTCACTACTACTTGTAGTACTGCTGCTACTGTCTCTGCTGCTGCTGCCACTTGTACTGGAGCTGCTACTGGAACTACTTCGACTAGTACTACTGCCACTGCTAGAACTGCTTCCACTGCTGCTACTGGTTGAACTGCTGCTTGAACTACTACTGCTACTGCTTCGACTTCTACTCTTGCTTGTTTTATTTCTAGCTCGACCTCTACTTCGGCTTCTAGTTTTGGTTTTGGCTTTGGTCTCTGGATGTGCTGTCAAAACTGGCTCTGTTACCTCAGTGAGTTTTACAGATTCTATAGCAAATTCCTTCCTCTCGGGTAGTAAATGTCCTTGCTCCTGAATAACTTGAGGTGGTGGCTGTGAAAGAGCTAATGGCAAAGTCTCAGGCTGAGAGAGAAGCTGGGGTTGGGGTGCTGATTGGGGTTGGGGTGCTGATTGGGGCTGGGGCTGAAGCTGAGACTGGGATTGAGGCTGAGACTGAGGCTGGGATTGAGGCTGAGACTGGGACTGAGGGTGAACCTGGGCCTGGGCCTGGGATTGAGCTTGAGCCTGAGCCTGGGTTTGAACTTGAGTTTGGGTTTGAACTTGAGTTTGAGTTTGAGCCTGGGCCTGGGGCTGAAGGTGAGGTTGAGGTTGGGGGTGGGACTGAGTTACAGGCTCAGGTTGGGGCTCAGGTTCTTTCTCTTCTTTATCCTCAGGCTCAGTTTCCATTTCTAGAGCATTAGCATTCTCTTTCACAGGAGAAAGAGACTTATATTCTTTATCTGGCTCAACATCAAATTCCATTTCTGGCTCCAATTCTTTGCTAGTTTCATTTTCTGAAGGTTCTACACTTTCAATTTGATTGGTTTCCATTACTTCTTGCTCAGCAATTACATTTTTGACACACTCTATCATCTCTAGCACATCCATAACTTCTTCAGGCTGACTATCCTGCTGCTTCTCACTTTCCCTTACTTCTGTTTCCTCTTCCACTTTCATCTCCATTTCCTGTTTTTGTTCCTCCTCCTCCTGTTCTTTCTCTGCATCACTATGAACTATACTTATTTCCTTTTCCTCTTCCTCTCCTGCTTCCTCTATTTCTACATCATTGTGCTGATTACCTGTCTCCTCCAATTCTTCCTCTTGCTGAGCCACCTTACCCTCCTCTTGTTCCGCCTTCTGTTCTTCATTACGCACCACCTGATGCTCTTTTTCCTTCATTGATTGTCTTCTAGGCCTAGCCTCCATTTTATTTATTTGTTCTGCAAATTCGATGCGTCTACCTTCAAATAAAGCTGAAGAATAAAAATTCACATGTGTAAAATGTTATATAATCAAGAAAATTCAAAGTCACAATTTGATATAAAGTCATAAGTTGTCATTAAACTTTATCTAAATGTCCTTGTATAAAGAGATGACAAAAGATTATACAAACAATTACGAAGTGACAAAGTTAAAAAAGCAAAGGTCCTCTGGAAACCTATATTCTTAATAGTAAGAAAATAAGTAAAACTGTACAAAATTATCTAACTGATGGGAAAACAGAAAAATCTTTTATGATTTAACTTTATGCTAGTTAAAAAAGAACTTCTTTGAAATACTATCAATTATAACTGTTACCATATCATTAATTTTTCCGATACCAAGGAGACAAATCTAATCATCTTAGCAGTATGTTCCCTCTATAAGTCTGACTATATTGATGTTCATTTTTCAAATTAGCATTTATACTTTGTTATATCTGGTTATGAAGCAATCAAGCAAAAATAAGTCATTTAACTCAAATGCTTAAGAAATATACATGCATTAAAATTAAGTGGCAGGCTAAGCTCAACTATTAAAAAACCTACCTATACTACAAACATCATCAGCACCTTAGAATCTTTTAAAAGTCAAATATCAAATCACAATTATTATAGGAAATGTATATGTGGAGCGGATGAAAATTTCAATGGACCACATCATATACACTTACCATTCATTTTTCTCTGTGATTCTTCTATTAGTTTTTGGGTAGCTGGACACATTCTTCCAGGAATATAGAATAAATGGGGCTTTGTCTTAGTTCGTATATATTTAATTATCTTGGCATTATGCTCATTCCATTCTTCTTGCTAAAGAAATGGTACAAGGTCAATATTTTCATAAACATCAAGTATTACCAATATCAGAATTCCAAAACACTACTCACCAGCTGCGCAAGCTCAACTTTCTGTTCCAAAAGCCGCAGTTCTGTCTGTTTAGCACGTCTCTCTTCAAAGAGTTCTCGCCTCTCGTTTTCAACTTGCTTTCTTTCTTCTTCTGCCTGCACTTCAAGTTTTTGTTCAATTTCCTGGCGCCTCTTTTGCTAAAGGTAAGTAATAATCTTTAAAACCTTATTATACAACATCCTGATTACATGATATATTACAATTTTACTAAATTACCTACAAATGTGTCACATTTGCAATTCAGATTGTCAGTTAATTCAAACTTAGCATTTAGTATTTAAGGCAGCTAATTTCTCCGTTAGAAAATAAACACCAAAGCTTTGAGTGTAAAAATCTAAATATCAAAGCCAACAGCCACCATATGGCTAGATAGAATACTGTTCTATTCCAACATAAGTTTTCGACTTTTAGGTAAGGTTCTTTCATTAATTAACCTAAAAGACAAAAATAACTGATAACCTGTGAAGTTATCAGATCAAAAAATTTGACGGCTATCCACAGCATTACAATCTAATCATATTTCCTCTCAATTTTTATAAACTATTAATTCTTCACATATTAAAATGCCTTTAAGCCTTTTACATTCTCTAGTAAACATATATAAGCTGAAATAAAAATCAGTATCCTGGTAGGTCAGCAGTAAAGTCCTTGGTTCTAGATAATGTAATTCACACAAAGCTCCCTCCTTTCTTCCTACTTGCCTACTTGCCTTCATTCCTGCCTGTTTCTCCCTCTAAATAAAGAAGTCTTTTTAAAAAATAAAATAAAATTAGCTTCCTATAACTAAACCATCATCTCCTTTCCACTACAGTTCTTCCCCAAAAAGTTATCATTTGTGTTCAACTCCAGAGGCACAATTCTGTAACTTGAGTAAAATAAAAATAAATGAAATGATGAAAGCTAAACTGTGGAGGACAAACACTTATGCTTTTGCCTCTAGAGTGCTAAGTATAAAGTATATTTCTAAGTACAGTGCGTAAATATCTTAAAAATAAGAACTATTGAACTAGTAACAGCAATCATTAACTTCTACTCCCTTGTTGGGAAAAAAACACTGACACCTAACCTAAAATTAATGAAGAGGTTTGTATAAGACCACGAAAAAAAGACTGGGATAAGAACTGAGAACTTGGGTTCCCCTGAGTCACAGACCAGAATTATCCCAACAAAGTTCACTTAACCACTTCACAGCATCTCAAAAAAGAATCATCAGTCAGAAAATTTAAGTTTTCCATTGGCTTTAGACTTGCAAAGTCTTAAGAGAACATTTTAACTCCTTTTAAAAGCACGTAACCAACTACTTTAATTAATTTAAATAAAAGAACAAAGGGAAAACTGCATTAATACCCTTTCAGTAGCAACAGTGGATTCCTGCTTAAATTTCTGAAGGGTGCCCATCAACAAGCCAAATATTCGTCGGTTCCTAAATAGAGAGAGAAAATTCAATTTCAATAGGATCTGCGTCATTTAAACCTATAATTTTCTAAAAGAAACATACTATAAGCACTTGGAAAAGATGCTTTAATTTTCTTAAAAGTGCATTATTTGACATCTCCCTCTACCATCCCCTTCTACCCAGGAACACTAGAGATACCTTTGCTTTCCCTTTTCATCCATATTTTGGTCCTGGATAAGGTCTCTACGTGTGCGTTCTTTGGAGGTAGCTACAACTGAAGACTGCAAAGCTGGCTGTAAGAGAAAACAAATAGCAGTAATTTAACTATCATAAGGGTGATACTCCTTTAAATGCAGGAAGGTTAGAAATTCTACATTCATCCTCTAAATTCTTTTAATCTCATGCTACCTTTTTAACATCATCATCCTCTGGGTCGCTTTCTTGGCGTGATTCTCTCCGTGTCCGACGTTCCCCGCCCAGCCTATCATAAGAAAAACAATTTAAACCACTACTCTTTCTAGAAGTCTCATTCTACCAGAAGTCTCCATACCTTAATTTACTCTTTTCTTTGGTTGTAAAAGAATAAAATGTATTGTTAATGTCCTATCCAAACTCTCATCTATGTGTGTCAACTGGTGAAGTTTTTGTAGTGCAAGACAAAAAAATGGTACAAGTTGACCATTTTCTAAGTCTTATTTTCTTTATTTTGGTAAAATTTGTTATCATTAGTTAAAAAAAAAGTTTTGAAGTATACTGGCTATCCCAGGTCAAACATCAAGTAAAGAACTAGATCAGAGGAAGTGGTATACTACTGAATTCAACAATATTTACTACATACTTATGTTTCATACACAGCATACAAGAAGTATGCCCTCAGAATTTCTGCTCCCTAACATACCTACTAACAGCCCCTTCAAGGTCTCTCTGTTTGGCTGGGGGTCCTCCTCCGCTATCTGAGAATCCACGCCTGCAATTACAGAAATTCAACATAGATCATCTGAAATTTAAGATAAATGATATTTCCATTTTGCAAGAGAATTTAGTTGATTTTTAAAATCTTTCCAAATAGAGCAGTATTATATGGGCCAAGATGCTTTTGCAACATTAAAAAAAAAAAACCTGCAATAAATTAAGTTTACACAATATTCACAATTTATATTAATATATTATTATAATACAATATATTCTTCAATCTCTATCTATGCATGTAAATCAAGTTCCAGGATAATGACAGGAAACTATAGCTGAAGAAAGCTTCAAACAAAACAAACATTTCTAACACAGGCTCTACCACAAATTGTGTTTCAACAGATACTTTCGGAATAAAAAGTACCAAGTTTTAGCACAACGGTTAATTCTTAAGGAAGTCTTACCTCAGCAATAAACTACCACGTCCTCTACCTCCACCAGGACCAGAAAGGGCCAGCAATCTGGCTTGGATAGGCCTAGAAGAAATTTACAAGTGAATATAAAAATCACATGTGGACACATGTAATGGCATCAACTACTTACACATCATGTAGAGAAAAGAACCAGTTCTGAAAGGACGGTTTCAAATCCACGTTGTGAAACAGGACAGGAAGTACCAGTTTACTTCCTCATTCTCCTGAGACCAGTATCACAAATTATATTTACCGGGTTGCCGCTACGCATTAACAGGATTGGATCGGGGTCTAATTCCGTCAAGGAAGCTGCACGTGGGCAAGGGCCAAAGGGCGAAGTCATGGGCAGTGTCCCAGGAGGGTCTCCAGGCCCACCGAGGACAGGTGGCCGATGAAGGAAGGGGCTTTGTGTTGCAGTTCCGGGCCTGCAGGACCGAGGGCGGGAATCGGCAGTTAGGGCTTTCCCACAGGCAGGGAAGCCATGCCGGCGCACTCAGGCCCAGTCACCTTCCTCACGCTCCTAAGCCCTAGGCCCTGTCACGGGAGCCTAGGAAATGCCCTCACTTATGCAAGACAAGATTCTCCCGCGGCCCAGGAACACGCCGCTATGTTACAGTCTTCTCAAACTGACCGCCCTCCCCGCCCCCAATTCACCCCGGCTGAATGGCTACCTCAGAGAGCCAGCATTTCCCATTTGGCCCTCACCTCACGTCATTCGGATCCCTCCCAGTGAGCTTGCGAATATTCTCATCAACGTTTTTTAGGCTCTCTTTAGCCTTTTCTAGCTGCTCCTGCAAAGTTCTCACTGCAACCGCCATCTTCTCCCTGCAGCAGGCTTCGCCGCTGCTCCACAGGCCGTGCCTGGTGGTGTCGCGCCGCGCCGCGAGAAGCCAGAGGACTGACAGCTGGACTCAGCCAATGACGGCGGGCGTTGGTTTTCGACCTCAACCACTCAGCGACCGGAAGGGGAAAGAGCTGCCAGCCTTTGTGACTCCGGGCCAATGAGAAATCGGCCAGGTGGTCACCTCCCTCCCCAATGAGCTGCGGTACCTGAGCTCCGCTACTAACGCAGAGCCGGGGCGGGTTTGAGAGTCCTTGGTTCCTCAGGGACGTGGCCTCGCAGAAATTGCTAATGTGGGGAGAAGCGCGGAGTTTTCCAACCCTTTGAACCTTTGAAATGAAGTGTCATACTTCTTTTAAACTACCTAATCCTACCACAGTGAGACAGAGGCGAGTCTATTTCCCCCTCTTCCGGGTAAAAAAATTACGAAAGGGCGCGGCTATTCTGTTGGTGCGCATGCCCAGAGAGGCGCTGGCTTCCCTCCTTAGGTTAAACCAAAATCAGCAGAGGGAGGCCAAGGGTGAAAGAAAAGGTGAAGTCATTTATCGTACTAGTTATTTGTTCTGTACTTTGTGAAATGCTTTACATGCCTTATCCTTAACAGTTCAGAAACTTGATGAAATGCCTGTTATTACTATAAGGAAATTGAGACTGGAGATACTGTCGCTGTGTCCTGTTACTTCAGACCCTGCACACCAAGATACTGAAAAACGTGACGATTAGACAGAAGAGAAGTGACCTTAACCTCTACTCCTGGTCTTGAGCTCATTGGCTTAAGACAGGGTCTGGGAGCTTGATCTTATTGAGCTGATAATTATGGATCTTTAGAAGACGTACAGAAAAAGTCAAGTTCCATTTTCATCCTTTTTAGAAAATCAATTATGTATAGCCACAAATAGTTTAAACCTGTTAACACTAAACAACTCTTCTTTGACCACTACCTTCCTCTTCCCATAAAAACTCATGGGTGATGAGGGTGCTGTACAAGTTTTAGTTTTCTGAATAAATCTGGGTATACAGTTGCATTTACTTGATTCCCCCAAAAAGTGCTTTACCTTTTTAATTGCCTTCTCAATTGTCAGGTAGACACAATCATGCTGCCTAGGCAGCACATGAGAATATGATAATTGATTTTTTTTTTTTTTTAAAGGAAAGTTGCAGGCAGGAATAAAGGAGAGTAGACAGGACGAGAGAGGAGAAAGAAGCGTTTTATTTATTTTTAATTAAATTAATTTTTAAATTTTATTTTTAATCTTGGATGCTTTACTTGGCACAGGACAAAAAACCAGTCCTTCGAATGTATGTGGACTGTACTGCGGGATGGAGGTAACTGACCAAAACACTACTCCACCAGGGCATACCAATTGCATTATTTTTTTTTTTTTTAAGACTAGGAAGAAGCATTTTATTTTATTTAGTTTTTCACACTGGTTGTTTCCCCCAGACCGGGACTGGAACCCCAGGGTTTGTGGCTTGCTCCTTGAGAAGCAATTGACCTAACCTCTGCTCCACCAGGGTGTGCCCAATTGCATACTTTTTTACCTCAATAGAGGGCTCAGCCCAGTTTCTTATTGATGATGAAGGGAGAGTGCAAAAAAGCACCCGATGTCACAAATATAAATTTTAGTATGGGGGAAGATTCAGATGACGGTTGCAAAATACTCTTCAAAATTATACTTTATAGAATTTTTAAGATGTAGATGGAACTTTCATGCTTGATTTATTTGATGACTGAATAAACAGATCCAACCATATGTAAAGATATGTAAAGAAATATGTTAAAAGAAAAGCTACCATAATTCCAATTATAGAACATGATCTCAAATGTCTATGAAATGGTATTAAGAGTTGAGAATTAATAATTTAAGGGAATGAAATGTGTTAATTAGGGGGAAGCACTGAATAATTGGCAAACAAATCTGTTTTGTGAGTTGCTAAAACAAGAACTAATCACAGGCCAAGCAACGTATTTAAGCTGGAATCCATCAAATTTAAGATATGCATATGATCTAGTGTATGTATTTGTACCTCCTAGGTTTAGATGAAGCCAAAGAAATTCTTGTTTTTCCTCTAACTTAGAACTAACTCACACAGAGGTGACAGCGGGAGCTCCTTTTGTCTCATTTTATCCACTATTCAATGGCCACTAGGATTTAGGGAGGAACCTTCATCCTATCAGAGAGCCAGAACCGTTCAACCGAGGGGAAGGAACTCTGTGATCATAGAGCTGGAGGAATGCCGGGTAGAGGAACCGGAAATGATTTTTTCCGCCCACCCACCCACTCCCGCCCCTTCCTAGAGCCCGGGGCTGGTTGGATCTCTGTTGGGTGGTTTTGGTTCCCGCTGCTGTCATACTCTCTTTGGGCACAAGGGCTTGGTGGCCCTAGGGTGACCGTGGGCTTAGTGGCCCTCTGGTGGGCTTGGCCCTTACCGGACTCTTGTAACCAGCCTTCTGGAAGCCTAGTGAATTTATTCGTCTCCTAGCAACGTGGGACCGGCCCGGGACTGAGGGAGTGGTGGCGCGGTCCAAATCGCCCAGTCGCTGGCCGGAACCCCCGAGTCGGATCCACACAAGGAGCCGAAACCCGGATCTTGGAAGAATTAGCGGGAAATGGCGGACGAGGCGTTGTTTTTGCTTCTCCATAACGAGATGGTGTCAGGAGTGTACAAGTCTGCGGAGCAGGGGGAGGTGGTAAGTGCTGCCACACGCCCTTTAGGTTCTTTTTTAGGTGACATTCCTTGCTTCCCCTCTTACCTCCAACCTCTGTCCCAGCGTCACTAAAGCCTCCTGAGCCTTAGACGAACTGGTCCACTTCCACCTAAGCCCTAGAACCGATCGGCTCCCTCAGCCTCTTTTCTCATCTTCTTCTGCTTGTTGATACTTTTTTGTTCATTCACATACCTGTGCTGTGCAGACCACAGCCTTTCTTACTTTTAGTGTTGTTCCTACCTAGATTTAACACCTACTTAATTCTGCTGTCACTTTCAGCATTTCTGAGCCGTCTCCTGACAGATCTGTGCCAGCTTGGGAATCCTGGCCCTCCTTCCCCATCCCTAGCCTCAGTACCCCCCACGCAACTCGAAGAGAGAAGCCTGATGAGATTTGAGGTTAAATCAAAGGGCAATGTGCTAACGTTGCTATATTGAGGAAACATTTAATTTAAAAGTTTTATTTAGTCCCATATGTCATCTAGTTCTAGGTCCTAGAAATATAGCAATAACGAAACAATGTCTCTATACTAATGGAGATTACCTTTAATATACGGAAGTTCTCATTCATTCATTGATTCATTCAGAAAATATTTATTAAGCCTGTGTTATGGGCCTGATATTGCTAGATGATTAAGATAAACTCCCTGCCTCAAGTCGTTGAGGAGCAGATGTTCAATGAATAATTGAAGTTTGGGGAGTAATTAGTACAGAATCATCGAGTTGTAATGGATGTTATTAAAAAGATATTATAAAGCCTTGCTCAAGTTATAAGCTTTTTCTATAATGCTGCTGATACAGTAGAGTGGAAAATGAAAGTAGAAAAAATATTCTAGGCAAAGGTAAAGAATAGATGTATGAGAGTGTGGGGCACTTAAATATGCTTAAACATTTCACTGTGAGTAGATTGAAAGGAGAGTGATAAGTATTGAGAGCTGAAACTAGAAGGAGACTTTTAATTATGATTTGATTTCATTGTGATGAAAGGATTTGGACATGCTTAATGGAAAATTTTTAAGGTGAGGATGACATGTAGAAAAATAATCCAGTGTTTGGGTTCGAGAGGGAATATCCCTATGTAATGAGACGATCCATTATTTAGGCGCCCATCAAAAAATGATTCTGAGTTATTAAAAAATGAATGAAGACAAGATAGTAAGAAGGGGACAAAATAGGTTTGAGAGAGAGGAAAAATCTCTAGGACTTGGTTAGGCAGGGACAGTTGAAAATTATCCCTAGGATTTTAGTTTGAGCAATTCAGATGGATGGAAAGGGAAGAAAGTCCTAAAGTCCTACCTCCTAATACGATTGCTTGGGAGTTGGGGTTTCAACATTTGAATTTTGGGGGCCAGAAACATTCAGCCTACAACAGATAGGCATGATACATTTGGAGATATCATTACAAGACATCAGGAAGAATATTGGAAATGAAGCAAATTCTATTCTATGATCCATCAGTAATAGAGATTTTCTCTAAGTTAAAAATTTATGGCTTTATCATCATCAACAACCAGTAGATATTACTCTATGCTAAGTGCTGAGTAGCAGATATTTGTTTTTTTGTGTAAAGTCAACCTTCCTTTCCCCTTTACTCCACTGAATAAATATTAACATAGACAGTTTACTCTTTTATCATAAAATCCCTGTCTCCCCAATCCCTCACCAGGTCTGCAATCAGTTGTCTTCATCTTTCTTTGTTTTCCTTTTCCAGTTCACATCCAGGAAAATCTTTTCCTTAATCCCTCTCTTCCCTGCTTCCTGCCCCATGGAGAAACCACAGTAAAACAAAACAGACTGCTAAAATCATGACTGATAATTTTAAGGGGTATACTAGGTAGTGATATATGAGAAAGGAAATTCGTAAGTTTTGAATCATTTTAACTAAAAATAGCTTTTTTTTCCCTATAGCAATTTGCTTATAGTGGGGGAAAAACTCAAAAGTATATCTAAGCAAAAATGATTTTTAAGAAGTTATATAGCAGTGTTGATGATTAGATTTATATTGGATTCTAAGTGTATGAGCGTTCATTATACTAGTGTCTCTACTTTGAGCTTTCTTCACTTTTTCATAATAAAAATATGAAAGAGAGATACATACTCCTGTCATCCAAAATAGTATACATAGGCATGCCCTGGTAGAGTCGTGGTTGGGTCAGTTGCCTCCAAAGGAGCAGGCTACATACCCCTGGATTCCAGTCCTGGGCCTGGCAGGAGGCAGCCAGTGTGAACAACTAATATAATAAAAATAAATATAAAAATACAAAAATAAAAATGCTTCTTCCTCCTCTCTCTTCCTACCTACCTGCCTGCCTGCCCACTTGCCTTCATTCTGCCTGCACCTTTCCTTTGAAAGAAAAAAGTGGAGTTTATCTATTTTTTCAGACATAAAGTCATAAACTTTGAAGTGAAATAAAAGATAGAATCAGTGGTCTCACCCTCCAAATAAATGATTTTGCTTGAAGAGGAATTAAATTTCTAAAATCTGAATAATTGGGCATTTACTAACTTTTGCAAACATTTATAAAAGGTTAATGGATTAAAGTATTCTCAATTTTTTCTAAAATTTGGTGCCTCCTAGTAAGTCCAAGTAAATGAACAAGTAGCAACATCAGATTTACTAGGGCTTAATTCAAAAGCTTGTGATCATAGTTAGGACTTGAGAAAGTCTACATGTAAGTAAAATTTCTGTTAATCAGTGTGTTTCTTTGAGTGTGCCCTGCTTGAGTAATGGTTAGGTCTGCAGCTTTGGTTCCAGCACAGTATATATACATCCCAAGGACCTAGGGACCCTGGGGGAACAGCCAAGATGAACAATAAAATAAATAACAAATAATAAAAAACTAAATAAAAATAAAATGTTTCTTCCTCCTCTCTTCCTATATGCTTGTCTTCCTTCCTGCCTGCACCTTTCCTTTATAAAAGTATGTGTGTTTGTGTGTGTGTTTGTGTGTATTCCTGGATAATTCTACAAAGAGCAGATTGTTTTACAAAATGTATCATTGCATACCAGGTACTCATTCTTCCTGAGCAGGTTTGGGGATCATTGTGGAGAATAACAGAGAAACAGAATAACTAAGGATAAGTACAATGATAGATGTATATGAAGACTCATGACAGTCTAAAGTTCAAAGGGAAGGCTTCTGGGAGGATGTGACACGAGCTGAATTTGAAGGATATTCAGTCTAAGGAATAGCATGTATATAGGCATGTATGACTGAAGAAAGCATTTTACTTGAGTTAGCAAATTTCAGTGGTAGAGGGAAGGATGTTTGTTAGTATGTGGCTGTTAGTGAATTTGGCTAACGAACCAGGGATTATTTAAGGAAAGGCATATAATGCCAGGCAAAGGATTTGCACTTTGGGACTGCTGTTCATGTGGAGGAGTTGGGAGCAGAATCACTTCTTCACCCCTTTGATGACTTTTTTGGTGAAGTGCAAGTTTTCTGATTGGGATAACTTTTTGGTAGTGTGAGTAAAGAAATTAGGGAATTTTGAGGAAGAGCAGGATGATGACATTAAGAGAATGAATATCAAAATCTTTGCCTAACTTGAGGGGCCTTTGAAAACTCTACATGGCTATACCCAATGAAGTCTGTACTACACATACAGATTTGGGTGTACCCTGGTGGCTCAGGAGCTAAGCTGAGATGGCGTGGACCATGTAAAGCTCAAGACCTTTCTAGGGAGAACAACTAAAGCAAAAATACTTTCGGGCATGCGCCCTGGGAAGTAGCAGTTTGGTCAGCCACGTTTGCTCACTGCAGTCTACATATATCCAAAGGGTCCTGGTTTATGTCCTGTGGCAAGGAGGGGTGGGGCAGGAAAAACAGCTAGGGGACAGCTAAGATGAACAGCTAAATAAAATAAAGAATCTTCTTCCTTCTCATTCTTCCTGACTGCCTATTTTCATTCCTGCCTGTACAACAAAAAAAACACTTCCCTTCTCTTAAAAAATACAGATTTGATAGTCACATTCTCCTCAGTGAAGTACGTGATTCCTTAGAAGAAAGTTTAGTAAATATTGAGGGCTAGTGGGGTCATCAACTGAGACACTGAAAACTAGAAAACATGGATGACTTTAAGAGACAGTTTGAAGCAAGGAACAATAGAAATTAATGACTTAGGGACTAACAGAAAAAAGTCCAAGGTAATACAAGCTTTATAACAGAGTAGTTGAAAATGGGAAAAAAGGAGGAGTTATTGGAAGAGACTTTGGCATTCTGAAAAGAAGTAATGGTTCTATTTATCTTCTTGTCTTATAAAAATGATTGATACTGGGAATATTTAAATATGATTTTTAATTCACCTTTTTCTTACATTTCAATGAAAAAAAATATAAGCATTTAATTGTCTTAGCCAACATTTTAAGACAGTTTTTGAATGCTAACATTGTGGTATTTAAAACATATGCAATGATTTTATTTTTTAAATAGGAAAATGGACGCTGTATTACTAAGCTGGAAAACATGGGGTTTCGAGTGGGACAAGGATTGATAGAAAGGTGAGCAGTATGGATTTGAAAATTTTCTTCCAGGTAGGTTCTGACCAACGATGATCCATTTCAAAAGAATGCATAAAACTTGAGATAGTTTCATTTTAATTTCCAAATTTTATTTCTTCTCTGTTCTTTAATTCACAAATTGAAATTTCTTTTAGGCCTGATACTATTTTAACTCACTTTTGCAACTTTTATGTTTTAATATTTGAAGAAAATGTGTTTTGTAAGTGTTAGACTTTTTTTCCTTGAAAATTCTGGTGAAGTAACTATCTAGAACCTTATTACATTTCCTACTTAAGGTCTAGTAGACTTTTTAGCCTAAATGGAATGTTACTTAAATGCATAGAGATGGAAATATCTTAGAGCCTAGTATGTAATATTTTTCCAATTGATAAATTCTTTTTATAGTATTCCTTTCTCACCATCTGAATAGTTGAACTCTGATTATATTTTATATAACAATACTAAAATCATGCTCACCTTGTTTTTGCTTCGTTATGATGTACATGCTGGAATGAATTGTATCTAAAATTGCAGCTTACAACTAATAGACTGTTAGGTTAATTTTAGCTCCATAAGTATATAACAGGGTATGACTCCATGGAGGATGAGATCTACTTTGCTTGGTGCTTATCACTTTATGATTGTCAATAAATGCTGCCCTGGCATTTGGAAATGAGTTAATAATTTGCCCCTCCTGCTTTCTTTGGAGGAGAAATACTCTATTACTTCTAGTTAATCTTTTTAGGTTTACAAAAGATACTGCAAGGTTCAAGGATGAGTTGGATATCATGAAGTTCATTTGTAAAGATTTCTGGACAACAGTATTCAAGAAACAAATTGACAATCTAAGGACAAACCATCAGGTATTTAGATAAATTAAGGCCCATTTTTTAATTCTTTTAACTTACTGTAAATGTTCTGATAGAGATTTACTTACTATTTAAAATGTAAAATGATTTTTAGTTGGTGTGCCCTGGTGGAGTAACAGGTCAGTTGCCTCTGAAGGACACAGGCCAGCTACCCCTGGGTTCAAGTCCTGAGCCTGGTGAGGCACAACCAGTGTGAACAACTAAATGAAAAGTAAAGGGCTTCTTCCTCCTCTCTCTCAATGTCTGCTT